>WTSP01020245.1:0-22506 GCA_025331215.1 Actenoides lindsayi
GAACTTGGTTATTTATTGTTTGTTTCAACTATCCAGTTGAAAGAAGCACTTTCTAAACCAAGAATGCATGAGAGCATGAGTTTGGAAAGTGCATGCTCAAATTACCAGGCTTAATAATGTCTCTGGAGCACGGCACGATTCTATTGGAAGTCCTACATCCAGCAGGAAGGAGTATGGAAGCTTGTGCCAGAGCCTGGTTCCAGACCCAGGGGTGCTTACTTTGAGCAAAGGAGTTGTTGGACGTATGTGCCTTTCTCTCACATCCAACACATCAATCAAAGCATCAATGAAGTTGTGATGATAATCCTGTCTGAATGCAGCAGAGTTGCATGAATGCCGGAGTTTCCCATTGTAGACATGCCCAAAATTGGGATGATCAAGCTGGGCACAGGCAGCAGTGAGGGAGGGGGTACATGTTTTCTAGCTCGGAAGGTCCAGTACTTCCCGAGGAGCCTGGATGTGTAGCACTTGAAGAGAAGGTATCAGCCCTGGGGACTGGCTCAGCTTCTGCAGAGCTCCTATCAGCATGCATCAGTAGCTTGGAAAGGAAAAAAAATGCCATCTTTGATACTGCCTTTTAAGTATTTATGATCTGTATCCTAAACCACTTCTTCCAGGTTTGATGCTGGCTGTTAAGTCACTTTGCTGCTTTTCAGAGTTGTCCTGGAGCCTATAGCCAGGTTTTACTATACCACTGGGCTTTGGGATATCCCAGAAATTGCAGCTCAACAGTCAGTTTTGCTTTTCATAGGTAACAGAAGCAAGTAGGATTTTGAGAAGTACACACTTACCATGTTTGAGCTTTTTATTCATTTATTGACAGGTTTTGGTCAGTGGAGGTGCATAGGAAAAAGTAGCTTGTAAATTAATATATGTTTGAAAGTTTGAGTAGCTTCTAGTATTCCTGGACTTGCTGGTTCTGGGGAATGAAGAGCTTGTCCCCAAATATTAACGCTGCAGCTCAGGGGGAACCAGGATTCCCCAGTTCATCCTGGTAAAATGATTCAGCATCCAGCTTTCAGCTGAAGAGGCGATAACTGGCCCTGGTGCAGGCAACTGTTTCTGTATGGGTACTTCATCTTCCTTGGCCTGTATTCTGAGAGCACTAACACAGAGTGGTTACTTCTCGTCAGCTGTAGTAGTTTTGTTGGTAGGTGGTTGAGCTGTGAAATAGCCCGTTCCCCTGGTGCCTCCCAGGCTGCGCTGGAGCTGGCACATGTAGCCCTTGGCTCCACGGCCTTCCTGATAACACAACTCCTTGTCTGGTAAGATTAGTACAATGTTGTTAATTTGGGAGCTGGAAAAGACGTGGGAAAGTGGAGTCACAAATACTTGGATCTTCACAGATCCACCCCCCGCCCTCAGCTCGGCCTTGGGTGTCTTCTCCTTTCCCATTTTCATAGCGCCGGAGAAGCCATTGCCAATTTGGAGGGTTTTCCCAGGCTGTGCAAAATCTCATTTCATAATCTGTTAGTCCAGAAGTAAAACTTTTCTCAGTGTATTATCATATTTTACTAAATAAGAGACATCTGAGTTTTATTTCCATACCTGGAGAAGACAGGAATTATGATCAACATGCACGTCTTGGGATACCTTGCCACTTTACTTGTGGATATATTTCAGTGATTTTTTTATTTATTTTTTTCAGGATGATGCTTTTTTTTGCCTTTTTCAGATGGCATCTTTTAATGATGGCTACAAGACAGGTTTCCCTGAACAGTAAACTGATAGTAGGAGCAGGCACTCTGGGGGAAGGCTCCTGAACTGTGCGTGGGCTTTGTTCTGCTGCTGGCAGTGGAGAAGACAAAAGGTTGTGTGCAACTGAGGGCTGAAAGAAACGGGTCAGCAATAAGGAGAAGATTGATTACCTTCCAGTAACATTTTGTGCTTGAGTAGTTTCCCAGTATTTTCCTGTCAGTCTCCTGTATTCGAGGAAAGTTTCAGACCGCGTTTCAAACCTAAGGCCAATTACAGATGCGCAGTGATTTTAGAGAAGACTGTAACTGAAAACTGGATCTGGTGCTGCAAATAACTCTTGGAGCCTAAAAGGTGGTGAGAACAAATGATATGCTTAGCCCTGCTATGGAATTTGTCTAACGAATGTAGAATGAGCCAGGATTGAAGAAGCAACTACAAAACGCTTAATGCAATTTTATATTGAGTCTTCAGACTAGACTCTAGATAAATTTTTTTTTATTATTTTTTTTTTTAACTTAAATTATGTCTAGGATATTTGCCCAGAAAGATAGCATTACGCCCATAATATCTTTTGCCTTTTTGGACGGAACAGTACATATAGAAAAGCAAGTTTTGTGATCAGAAGTCACTTTTTATGAGACGGAGAAAGCGCTGCCAGCTGCCAAGCCATTGGTGGTACCGTGTTACGGCTAGCGGAGAGCAGGGGTTGCAACAAGGCTTTCAGCAGTCCTAAATATATGTCATTAGGGAGGTGAGCTGACTGCTGGTCAGCATCAGCAGAACTTAAGGCGTGGAAAGTACACAGGGCGTTGCTGTGGGGCAGTTCCTGGGCTATCAGCAGAAACGGGAGGGCAGACGCAGCGTGCGTCTCGCCAGCATCGTTGGGCTGCCAATCGCCTAGCAGTTTCTGGGTGACCTTCAGAGCTTGCTAAGGAGGTGCAGTTTAGGTCCCTGCCTGCTGGATGCCCATGCTGTGGAAGGGTGCCTCTTCTTTTCCAGGGAAGTGTTGTGGCAGAGGAGAAGTTGAAACGTTTGTGAAAACTTACTCCTGGGGGGAGCTTCAGCTTTCAGCCTGTATTCTTGAAGTGCCAACATACTGGAAAGTGTGTTCCAAAATAGCTTCTGAATTCCCTGAATTAACTGTGTGTTGATGTGTCATTGCTGTAGAAGTCTGAAAGGACTGGGGGTGGGGAAGCAAAGGCAAAAAAGCAAGTTGAAATTGTTCAAATGTACAGGATGGAGTGTTCAACTACAGGAAACTCCATAGGCATCTGTAGTTATATGATTTTCTGTGGTATTAGAGAATGAAGCAACAGCTTCAGCTAGTAAGTGTACACGAGATATTTCAGAACTGGAAAAGCTGTAATCCCAATCTGCGTTGCCTTTATGGCAATAATCTGGCAGCAATCATAACTTTAAGAGCTGGAATCAAATTGCTGTCACAGTAAAGCACTGCAGGTTAATCTTGATTACCTATGTCCAGGAATATTTAGATCTATAGGTTTCAATAAAATACAAGTCCTTTGGAAGGAGTTTAGATTCTCATGAAATGTGAGAAATGCATAGATGACTCTTCAACAATGGAGTTTCAATAGTGGTTTGATCTGAAACTGGCAAGTAACAGGATATATTGGATTGTCTTTATAAGAGCTTAGTTATGGATAAGTTCTGATGTGAGCTGTTTATGACATTAAATCTTATCTGCTTTAATTGAAAACACATCATAAACGTAACAGATCATGGTATTTACAAGGTTCTAAACTCAAAATGTTGTACTTCAGTGTGTCTTCTGAGTATTTTTTTTGCTGCTAACACGGATCCAGATAAGCCTGCTCAGTAGTTTCTCAGATAAAACAGCAATTTCTTCTTAGGTTACTCGCAATTAAATGACATCCTTTTACTTACTGAAAAGAGGAGGTATCAGCTGCCTGACGGGATGGTTACATGGAAATATTTGAGAGCAGAGAGTCACGTGTTTCTTCCTTTGTCCATCCAAACTGCAACCTCGTTGCAAGATGCTTGATCTCCTCTTATCATGCCCCAAGGACACCTTTCAAAAGTGGGCGGTTGAAATATCTGACATTTTAAACAAAGCTTAACAGAGGCATTCTGTTTCAGTGCTTAATTATGGCTGACTGTACCCTTTCACCAAAGGTGTTACTGCAGCATTTCTGGTTTCACTTCATCTGGTGGTGCTTAGGATCCTATGTGATGAGATAAGGGTCACTATTTCGTGCTCTGCAGGGGTGTTGGGTTATTTTTACTGCGCTGGCAGCTGTTTGATGGGGCTAAATCTGAATGACCAGAGGCTCCTTATCTGTAAGGAATTACACAACTGGCATTTTGATTTTGTGTGTCAAATAGCCCATCCCACTGCCTGGACATTGCAGGGTCCTTAAGCAGAACAGGTGGACGTGGGCTTTTTGTTTCGGTGCAGTGCGTGTCACCCCTTGCTTGGAAACCACCCCGCAGCCATTTGTGCCAGGATAATATTCCCTGTGGCAAAGCAGTCCTTGGCTAACGGCCCGTTGCTCTCATTAGGCACCGAATGCTGAGAGAGACATCAGGAAATCAATCTGGGCTGCGGTAGAGGGAACCGTAGGGTTAGTGTAATGGTAATTAATTAATCTGGTTTATCACGTGCCTGTAGAAGGCCTGAGCGGAACGCTTCAAACGGGAATTGAATAAACTTTGCAAGCTGTTGGAGCTACTCACTTGGTGTGGCGATGTGAGCAAGTCCTTCAAGTCCCTACCCTTTTATAACGCTGAGATGTCAGTTGAAAATTGAAACTCATGCGGTGAGAAAGCCGAGGAGGTGGAATTGGAACTATTTACTTCTAAATTACCCCTGTCTTTCAGTATTTATTAAAATGCTTTCAAAGTCTGGAAACAATAAGATTTCAATCATTAATGATTTCTTGCTCTTTTCACCAACCCCCATCCCCTCCAGTTTTATCCCTTCCTACATTTATTCTCTCATTTCAAAAAGATTAATTCTGATCACTTTCTGGACAGCTCACATTTTCAGCTCAATTGAAATCATTATTAGTATATGGTTTTGGGGTTTTTTTAATTCCCCGGTGGAAATTTGGTCTCCCTTTTAACCCCTGTCTGTAGTGTGTCACCCTTTGCTTCTAAGCAGTATATTCCTAAGTATCCAGACAGAGCTATTTCAGTGTGGAAGCCCCAGCCACTTTAACAGCTGCAGATTCTCGGGTGTAATGGCTGTATGACTTGAGCTAAGAAAAACAACTCTTGCATTTGAGAGCCAGTCAGAGAAGAAAGAGGCTCTAGTAATTTTCTTTAGGGCAGTGGAGAGTTCACAATTAGACGTAGCCAAGTGTGGTCCCATTAAAGGGAACACTGGAATTGCATGTCTGGGCATTTTCTGGTTTCAGTGCATACAGTGCAGCAGCTAGAGCACGTGTAGCTTGTCAGAGGTTGGACCACGTGTCCTTAAGTTCCCTTCCAGCCTAAATTATTTTTGATTCTATAACTTCATACATTGTATTTTTCTTTTCCCCGAGTTGGATGTAAAAGCACATTTGCAGCTTGATTGATCCTAGCAGGTATGACAAACTGAAGCTTAATTAAGGTAGTTCAAGATTTGTTCCAGAGGTGGATGATGGTCAGAGGAGCTTTTGGTTGACACAGCTGTCTGTTAGGAGAGAGAGTCCACATCTCTCTGCATGGCATAAATGGGGATCTGCTGCTCCCTCGTTTTCCTTTGGTCCTCAGCAGGACCTGCTGCTTTTACATCTGCAGCAGCACAGAACTGAGCCTGAGAGAGAAAACCTCCATGAAGGACAAGCTCTGGTTTCCTGGTTGTTAATGCAATCAGCCAATTTGAAGTCATCTGTAACTTATACAACTTCAGAAGTATGTCAGAGCTGTTTTCATCCCTCGATCTTCATTTGTGTATTCATGGGCTAGCATGGAACAGGGATAAGGAATCTTCTTTTGGTATACCAAGAATAGTCATTTGCACAGGGGAGTTCCACACCCCTTGTGTAGACACTGTAAATGTAGGGACTGTGTAAGAAGCTGTTTGGGAGACACAGTTGCAGCAGTGAAGCTTTGATATGAGGGGCAGAGGGATGATATCTTGAGTAACTGAAGAACTTGGGAAATCTGAATCTGCTGATTCATTGATGGAAAAATTAATTGCTTCACAATTTCTCCTTTCCCACGACCACACCCCAGAGATGCAGTTCATTTGAGGATTTTCTTATTCTTTTTCATATGTTAGACTTGTTAAATTTTTCTATGGCTGCAGAGCAGAACACTGATTATTTATGTGTTTTACACAAACAGGGGTTTACTACTAGCAAAACTTGCTAGTAATAAAGAAGTTCTGGTGGGATTGACTCCCATCGCTGCCAAAACAAGAAAAAGAAGTTAGTCATGAATTCAAGTTAAATGGGGAAAAAAAAAAATCATCAGAGAGCAAGTGCATGAGTGGCACAGCAGATGCTCCCCAGAACTTGTCTAGAAAGCTGTTATTTCATTTTAAGAGCAGTCTGTTATAACTGTCTCATAAGACTCAAGAGCGATGCTTTTGGGGAAACTTGGTCATCTCTTTCCACAGAATGAAACAATGAAAATTAAGCTTTGAATTGGATGGATTTTTGAACAGGCATAATGGAGGGGGGGGAGAGATTGTCAATCCTGCCATTCACTCACAACTTCCACCGGTATTAAAGAAAATATCCCATTCATTGTGACTGAGTAGCATGGCCCATCCTCCATTTAAATGCAGCAAAGTAGCCAGTAGTGACTATAGCAAGGTCTGGTGCTACTTTTTGTTTGCAGTACCTTTGCATTGAGCTCCTCACCTCCTTCATTTGCCAAGAAGGTGAGGTCCCCTAGTATTTTGAAATTGCCTGGAGATGCTTTGAACTCATTTAGGCATCTGCTTATAAACGTTTGAGGAAACCACTAAAATCACCTAGGTTTTGTTTCATAAGCAAGCTAATCAGATGGCATTACCAGCTTGGAGATCCTGAGAGTGGTTTCAGTCAAGTGGGGCAGAGCAGCTCAGATGTCAGACACCGCTGTCTTTTCTTATTAACTTGACACTGACTGCAATGGCCAGTGTGGTGTAAAGCAGTCTGAGCTTGACTCCCTGAGATCAACTCAGAAAACAGCAGCATTATCCATATTTGTCCTTTAATGAGAGAATTGGTGTCTCCCTCATTCCACACTAGAACAGCTAGTGGTGAGTTGGCTCCAGCAAACTATGATACTTAAACCCCAAATCCCAAATTCTGAGGCCTAAACCGCCAAAAAAAACCCTAAATACTAATAATGTTTGTGTTTGGTGCATGTGATTTCTATGTGTTTTGTACATATATGATTTTTTTTTGAATGAAGTCCAAAATTTTGCAAGCGGTGAGTTTGGAAGGGGGGGTGTCTCGGGATTAAATTTGGGGAAAGAATCAGTGCAGGGCTGTGAGAATGTCTCTTTTTGTTGAGAGACAGGGCTTGATAAAGTAGGGTGGTTGATCAGTCATCAGTGATTTTATTCTGTGCTATGGGAGATATTTGCCCAAAAGTTAATAAGAGACATTCCAAGGTATACGATAGGCTGAGGATCAGACAAAAGGCTTGTGATATCCTCCTGAGCAACTCTTCCTCTTTTAATGCTGTTCTGGTAGTGCCCACAGAAGAGTAGTGTTCGCTGGTGTTTGTAGCCAGTCCAGGCTCAGAGGAGCTTACACTCCAAGAAGATAAATGATGTGAGAAAGCTGAAAAGATTATTAAAAAGAACCTTTACTCAGTCAAAACATGTTGTTCAAAACGTAACCTCCAAACCTGGACACTATTAGTGAGCTAACTATTTTAGGCACCATAGCACAGTAGGGTTTTGGTGTGAGTGTCATTCCTTAGCTAGAAATGTAATACCAGTCTTCTAAAGAATTTCTGGTCTGAGTAAGAAAATGAGATATATTTTCATCACAGAGGGACACAAGGTGAAAAGTTCAGGTCTGGATCCGCTTTGAGTTTGGTCTATTTATATGGATAAATGTGATAAAATGCAGCTGCGAGCTTCAGATTCATGTTTTTGTAATGTTTAGAACTTGGGTTTCGCACCTTCTGCAGTTTCCAAGCATCTGCTGCCAGAGAACGAGTGGTGCCACTGAGCAACAGAGCTCAACTCCTCGTGCTGGACTTGTGCAGGAATCATGCTGTTTCAGAAGCAGATTGAAATCCTAGATCACAGACCATCAGAGCTAAAGCATCCTGACAACTCCCAATGCCCTCCCTCTTGCTACTCTGAAATTATTTTAGTGCCTTCAATCTGCTGAGTAATAAAGCAAGATGCCATTCAGGTCTCTGGTCTGCGAATAGCAAGAAAATCGCTGTCCATGCAGCTAAGTCAAGTTCCAAGTGGAATAAAATTTGTAAAGTCATTCGGGTCCACTAAGCAGCTGTTTGAAAGCCCAGGTGTAAGCAGGAAATCACATACCTCTCAGTCTGGAGACTGATAGTTCACATATTTGTGGAGGAAGTATCAGATTTGCCTCTGCTCTCTTTAAATGAAAAATTATATGTTCCGAATGGAACAAATGTTTGGTGCCCTCCTGCATCTGTTAAGAAATCTGTGTATGTTTGACTTGTGCTTATAAATCGGTCATAAACCAACTCAAAGTAGCCTGCTCTGAAGGCATATCTGAATGTCTATTAAATATGAAAATACTACTCTGCCCGTTTTAAATACAAGAAACCAAGCCAAAAAAAAAAAAAAAATCAAAGCAAAAATCCTTCTGGACTGATATTTGATCTTGCACACAAATGGTATTTTTGCCTTCAGGGCTTTATTCACAATTAACAAGTGCTGTGGCATTCATTAGGTCAAGGTATACCCTGCTTGCAGGAGTGGGATTGTGTTGGGGTTGTTCAAATGGAAACGATTGCTTCAGCTTCAAGATCACTTCCTCATTATTTCTGGTCTGAGAGAAAGGATTATAAACATACTTACAGTACAAATGTAAGAGGTGGAGAAGCAGGAGTTGATATGTAAGGAGAAACATGTTCATGCAGCCACATATTTGCCCTACTTCTCTCCCCTGAAAGCTTAAGCAAGTGCTTACCTTGATAGGATGAGCTTGCAGCTGGCAGAAGCTTTCTCTTGGGATGCTCGATGGGAATGTCCTGATGAGACTTCACGTGCTTAGGAGCTGCCTCAGATGCAGATGCTGTATTTGCAGAGCACTGTTTCTTCATGCAGAGAACAAGTAGCACTGCACCAGGGAAAATGTTCCTGACTGTAAATCCTCTATTCACCCATCTTTCTTGCTCAAAGTGCAAGTGCTGTCTAGAAAAGTCTGATTAAATTCAATGCCAGTAACACGATACTTGCGACTTCGTGTGACACAGGCAAAAAAGTGGGATTATGCTTTGAAACACAACCTTAACTTTGTAGTCCCAACAGTTGCTTTGCATGAAGAGAAGGGGATACTGAGGGAGATAAACATTTGAGGCTGCTTGTCAGTTTAAGGGCAGTCAGTGGTAGTGAATTCAACCTAATAAAGAGCTTGAGTGGACCCTAAGATCAGTCACAAATACCTTTAAATAAGATCAGATCTTCTAGGGAAGTCTACTAAGAAAAAGTTACCACTATACTATACTATACACATTTATTTGCAATGTTTGCCTTTTTTTTTCCCTGTATTTTGCTTTTTTATTTCCTATTAATGAATGTGAATGGACTCCCCTGCATGTTACCTCTATGTAGAAATGACATTACTGCAGCTACCTTTTGCCAAGGGGATTTCAAGGTTGTGTTTAGACACGGGGGTTTTGGTCTCACCAGGTCCCAAGTGTTCTGCAGAGCTTCCTGGAGCCCTGACACCATGTGGGTCCTGAAAGCCTTAGGCTGTGGTGGTGGCTGAGCAGGAACTGTCCTGATTGCTTCTTGTTTTCGAGCTTGGATGCAGAGGGAGATGGGAAGGGACCCATCAGGCAGTGCAGCAAATGGACCAGGCTGTCTAGTTTGTTACTTAGTGTTTGAGGAAAAAAAACGTGCTTTTTTTTATCTGATTTTATGACACCTTGGTTATTTGTAGGAAAGGTCAGGGATGTTATCTGCTATTTTCCCCTATTTTTATCATTCGTTGGTGAAATGTATCCCCGTAGGCCGTGCTGAGCATGAAATCAGCTTTGTAAAGACAGCTTGTTCCCATCGTGACAGCAAGTGAACACTAAAAATGGGCTTCACCAGTTACAATAGCTGGATTCCAGCGTCCCCCAAACTTATAGTCATATAATATGAAATTTCACATTTCTTCCTAGCATAGGATATGTAGGAGACCATCTCCTCAAGATTTAATTGTAACAATGCCAAATCCCAGGTTCTGCTGGGTATGTATATGCAATACACATTTCTTCTAGCTGATGAGCAACTGATGTTTGTGTGAGTTACTAATTTAAAGCTGTGTGCTTGCAATTTCAGGGAAATGCATGCTCTGTAAATTGTGCCCATAGATTTTCCAGGGGGTCTAGCAATTACACCAGTGACAACAGGCCTTAGTTGCAATAATGATTATGGAGCTAACAGAAGATTGGGGGACCCCAGCACTGGGTTCAGCACGGATGAAAGCAAGGCTGATGATCATGTTAAAGAGGTTTGTTTCTTCATCCAGAAGCCCTGTTCTACGTTTCCTAAAATAGAGAAAACTACCTAAGATGTCAGTTGTGTTGAACGACAGAGCTGTTTGCACTGTCTCCGGAACAAAATAGAAGATAAATTCTGTTTTCTAAAATATATGTCAGACAGTGTGAAGGTTTTATCATAGATCTTGTGATTACATTAAGTGCTAGGAAAACCTCGTTTTTGTTTCTTGACAAGGTACATAACCAGCCCCACAAGTCGGGGGGGAATGAGGATCCTGAAGAAAACCAACATTTTAGAGAACCACTTTTACAATCACCAGATGGGGGAAGGAGTCTACAATTTAATATTTGCGCACATCTAATCCCACCACTGTCAATGGGATTTAAAATGTCTACTCATCAATGTGATACATATGGTAGATGTCACGGAATGACTAATGGGATGTAATGCAGTAGCCACTGTATACAGAGCAGCCTCCCACGTGGCTGTAAACATCTGCTTTCCTTATCAGTGACTCTAGAGTCCTCAGAGTTGGCAAAGGGGAAAAGCAAAACAAAAGGAGGTTTGCAAAAGAGAGTTCAAGCTTTCATCTACGTAAGGGCCCCTGAAATAAAATGCCCTGTTGGGAGCATATGGTGACACGTTATGTCCTCTCTCTCTAGGTAGTGAGTAGCTCTCTCTACCCCCACCAAATGGTTATTCTTAGTCGAAGGGTCCCAGCTTCTACACGCAAATCACTCTCATGAAAAGGGGGGTGAACAGCAAGTTTTTGTGCATGAGTGTGTGAGAGGAGAGAATTACAATACAAAGATACAATACAAAATACAATGCACACTTTTATAGTCCTCATTTCTTGTCTCAAGTCTGCAATGCTCATGCCCAAAAGGTGAACCAGCTCACCTCTGAGATACTGATGAAACACCATCTTAAAGCACAGTGTGTGTGGACTGTGGCACCTTCGTGACCTTTCCAAAGCAGCAGGTGAAATTTTCATCATCTCTCATTTGTGAAGTGGATCCTTCAGAAGTGAGGTAGCTCTGTCTGGCTGTGTTATGCTGTCCTGTGCAATCCCAGGAGGGAGGGAGAGAAATGAGCCCATGTTGATTTACTTCCTAATAGCCTGTTTGCTGCAGCATGCATGGGAAGATATCGTTGTTGTGTGTGAACACACTAGCTGGCTTTGGCAGATGGAACAGTAAGAGATGAGAAGCCAGGCTCTGGGAAGTTATAGCTCCTATTACCTGAAAACCTGACAAATATTTTAAACTAATACTGCAATCAAAATATTCGCTTATGAAATTCCATTTGCAAACTCAGGCACTGACACTGAGTATTGTGGCAATGATTTGCCTCCATAATCATCATCTGTTTCTCTTCTGTTTCTCAAATTAGGTTTTCTGTTATGTTGATAATACCTGCTAACAAGAATTGGGTGGGTAGTTATTGTTAGTAAATAGCAAAATCACCCTGAATCCATTGCAGTGGAATGTACAAATGGAAAGCATGAATCCACCTCGTTGACTGGTACGGTCCTTGTTATTCAAAGATAGTTTGTAGATGTAAATGATGTTTTATTTGAAAACAGACGTGTAATTTAAGTGACTCCCTTTTTGAATGTTTTGCCTCGTTACCAGCTCAAGTACCTATTCCCTTTTCATAAGGTATCACTCATGGTGTAATGCAGTGAGAAAGCTCTTGAAAATACTTTCCATGTTAATGGTTACAACTGGAACTGGATACATTCTGAACTATCTTTTCTTTTCTTTCTTTTTTTTTTTTTAAATCTGCATCATCACTTTTCTCCCCTCATTTTCCCTGAACACACACATGTCCTCTTCCTCATCCTCATTTCTGTTGGCTGTAATTCATTGCGGGTAAATCTGTCTCTTGTGAACTTTTTTTTGATATATAGGCTCTTTGTTTTAAGAGAGCTGTAGTGTCAGGCCCACCCACACTGATGTCCCCAATGCTTTGAAGCCAATATTTCAAACATAAAATAGCTGTCAAGTCTTTGCTTCGGTTCCGCTTGCTGCAGATGGCATGAAAACAAAAGTTTTTATGTTCTGGGCTTTCATCTGAGCGAGCCAAATGAGTAGAAGATTCAAGGATTTCAACCACGGACTTGTCGTGAGAGCTACTTTTGATGAAGAAGATAAAGTGCAAGCAGCATGTGTGCAAACTGTATCTCTCTAGCTTTGCTAAATTTACAGTATCCTTTCAGTGGGTTTCATGCTTGTTTTGTAGCTGGGAAAAAGAAAAACCAAAACTTACACAATTTTATCGACAATCTTTTACTTTGCCCTTCAGAAAGCAGTCTGAGAGAAGATAAAAAATGACCAAGGGATACACAAACACGTTTATCTTGTGGCCAGATTTTTTGGTAGGTGGGTAGGTAGTGGAGGGATGCTCTGCAGGCTGTTGCTTGGGAAACAATTTCCATCCACCTGCAAATGATTTCTTAAGATTTTCGTAGGACAGCATCTCAAAAGGAAAGGGAAATACTCCTTGCAGTGTACGGATAGTTTAGCACTAAGGAAGTAACTGTCAGGGGAAATTGAAGCCAGATAATAGGCAGCAAGGATTCCCAACTGATTTAACCTGCCTCCGACAACACGCGTAGCATGGCAAGAGTGCTTCAGCTTCAGGAATGTTGATTTCTTTAGGCAAATTCTGATGTAATGGCAGAAAAATGGTACTTGATTTTAATTGCATCACGAAGTCTCATTTGTTTGATAGTCTGTAAAAAGAGCACATGTACCACGTTCAGTCTCATCTGTGAATCCAGGGCTCAGGGAATACTTGAATCTGAAGTTCAGGTCCTGGGTCGCTTCTCACAGGAACTTAGATGTTTATTTATTTACTTATAATTATTTTATTATTATTATTATTTTTAATTTTATTTTTTTCAGAGATTTTGAAGTAAGCTGATTCTCTGATTGCTTATAACTAACCGACTTGTTTATCAAGGGTATTTTAATTATATGTAAACTGTAACCTGCTTGCTGTGACACCCATTCATGCTGGGAAAAGGCCAGCATGCCAAAGTCAATGCAGTTGCAGTAAGGTATTGCTTTACACCTTTCAGGGCATGTAATTTTTCAGCAAAATGGCTCTTCTGGTATTCAAGTATTTAATAAACTACCAGCCATATTACTGATAGAAGAAAACAACTATGTATTTTAACGAAAAGTGTGACTAAAATGAAGGTACCTGAAAGATGCAAATGGCACAGTATACTTTGATTATTTGCTTGAGTTTGTATATGTGCATGTGTGAAGTATTCCCCCCCAAATTTCTTGTGAATTCATCTTATCTGATTGGTTAGTATTGGAAATGGACTTAGTACAACAGAGAACACAAATCTGGGTAGCTGATGCCTGTCTGTAGCATATGATGTCCTGAGGACTTCTGTAAGGTGTGTTATACCCTTGAGAAATGAAATACATAGAAGTATTTAAAAATCTGACTATCTTTGGCACTATAATTAATCCTACAGCAGCTAAAAGATCAATATGAAAACATACTGTTGGGCTATGGGAAGTGACCTTGTACAAGTGTCACCTGTAATTATGCTTCTTGTCTTTCATTAATTTTGAGATTTGATCTGCTCTGCTCTCATCGGAGAGAGGTTTAGTTCTGGTCTTGCTTTGTTACCTGTCTTGTCAGAGCAAACTTTCCCTAAGGGTCGAGGAACCTCCCCAGAAACTGAAAGTATGAATGATTCGCAGCTAATAAATTAAGTAGTCAACAGTTTTTTGGTTAGTAGCTCAGAAACGAGTCCCTTTCCCTCTGAATTCCCCTCTGGGTCAATGTAATTCTCACTTGAAGAAACGCATGTTTTTCGAATTAAGATGCTACGTATAAAATTCAGCGTTTCAGCAGTGTCCCGCTTTCTTGCTGCTTTTTAATGCGGTCGTCAGCAGAAAGGATGGGGTGCTGCAGGGTTCTCTCCTGGGCTTCCATCAGCACGGGCTGACACGCTGCCTCTGCAGGAGAACAAGTGGATCGTGGGCAACAGTGGTGGGTTGTCGCGACAAGCCTCGGGTTATGTGTCCGTTCCGTCGAAGCCGGTGTCGGTGCCTCGAGGCAGGGCTTGCAGAGCGGGGTCTGCAGGGCCTGTGTGCAAGAGCACGCGCACAGAGCCAGGCATCCCAGAGCTGGGTGTTTTGCTCTGGATCATTCCCAGCTGAATATCCCAGGGCCTTGCCTGGTGGGTGGTTGCTGGGTGGCTTGAAAGACTGCTGCGTGGGAAAACTAGATAGGTAAAACAGGTGCATCCCAGTTAGCCAGTGATGGGCAGTGCTGAAAGAGGGCTCCTGTCAGCTGGGAGGGAACTGGGGAATCACTAGTGAGGGTGCAACAAGGAAAACCAGTCAGGGAACAACCACCCAGTCGGCACGGGAGCAGTTGTTCCCTCGGCACCAGCAGGCCTCCCCCCAGCCAGGCCCGTGTGTTTGCACAGGAGTGCTGACGCTCTGGGGTAGGCCTTGACCCCCTGGCAGTCTAGCAGACTCCGTGGGCAAGCCAGGGGAGCGTTGCCCTCTTCTCTGCTGCAAGGGTAGCTCAGGGCTGACGTTAAAAGCAGCGTGCTGGGTAGGGGCAGGTGAGCTCCTTTTGTGCTTGCACAGTTCCAGTAGACACTTGGCTGTCCCCTCCAGCCTTGGGGAGTGTGAGGTGAGCAGATCCCCACAGCCTCCCCAGGCAGCAGGACACACGAGGGGCTTTGCAGGCAGAGCACCAAAGGTGGAGAGAGGACAAGAGTCTCACCCAAGATGATGAGCTCTCTGAAATGTCCACCTCTGTCTGAAGGGTGCTCCTATGCCTGCCCATGGCTAATGTCTATGCTCTGATGGCCCCCATCTATCTGAACTGTGGTAGTTTGTTCTAACTGAAGTTCAAACTGCCTTATGCTGCAGAGCGTGCCTTGCTGTGAGATGGAGATGTGCTCACTGCCTGCTTGGTGGTTAATTCCTCTCGAAAAAATTTCCTGAATTTCATCATGTCACAGGAAACGAATAATTTTCTCTGTATGATTTAGTTCATTTGATTAGCTGTTGTCCCAGTTAATTAAACTATGCAATACTCCAAGATGGAAACTAGTTGACCTTCCCAGGCTTGCGTGAGGGAATGGGAGGAAAAATAATTGCCCTCTACTGACTCATGGTCTCCAAAAGAATAAAGGAGAAAATGTAAATAATGCAGATAGGCTTTATAAAGACAGTAGTCAGAGTAAGCCAAAGTTACCTCCCATATTTTTATTTGATTGTGTTATAGGAAATGGTTTAGAATTGTTTTATTTCCTAATAGTCACATCCTTATTAGCCTTGTGTTTTTCCTTCCCATACCCCTCCTGTGGGTTGTGTTGTACGTGGGAATTTCTAGCCTGTAAAATCTAAAAAACTTGTGATAGACCAAGTTTATCATCTGTAGAATTGTCAGTCTGTGTACTTGTCTGCTTGTCCACATGCACATGCTGAAGTATCCCATGTTTTATTGTTGCTGTGGACAATGTTAGAGAGGATAATGCAGGCTTTTTAACTGGCTGTTTATGCTTTTATTGATCTTCACAAATTAAACGTCATCTTTATTTTGGGAAGGACATGTCAAAATGACAGGATGATGGGGTAGAGGGTAAAAGTCTGTCGTTCCCTTCAGATGCAAATTCTTTCTGCCCTTCTTCCTCCCCTGCTCTTCGTGGGGTGAGTGGCATAGCGCAGCTTGCCTGAAGCGTGAGCTGCTAGTTGCAGGGAACCCTGTGATGTTACCTTTGTAGCTAAATGTGCAAATTCCTTTTTTAGTTTTTGCTATTCACAAACTAATGAATTCATAGCAGATTATACTTCCTTGAACCCTATTTAAGTTTTGGGGAAAAGGCAGCTACTAGTTTTGTTTTCATTCTCCAGAAAGGTATAACTTTTCAGCAAAAGCCATCATCTGTGTGCTTTCTGAGATTATTTCTGGTTTTTTGTTGTTCCCCATTTTATTGGTTTGATTCCTAAATGTTATCAGTGAGTTAGAGCTGAGCTCTTTTAATTCAGATGGCATAATGCCCAATCCTCTGAGATTAGCTGGCAAGAGCTTCTGGGCACGGTGCCACCTGGCATTTCTCAGAAAGCGACTGTTAATAAAACACCGGAAAAAAAATAAGATTGTTCCAGACATGCAAACTCCTGAAGTTGCAGGGAGAAAGGGGTGACAGAGCTTTCACAAACACACCCAATATTCTGTGGCACAGCTCAGAAACGACTCAGGAAATGCCACCTTAATACCTCTGCAGAAAAAAAGGATATTGAAGTAAAGGTGCTTCGAGTACAAATTAGTTTTTCCTTACTTAAATTTGTAGCTGAAATGCACACTTTTTTGGCACTTTGGCTCTGGATTGGCCTTTCTCAGATGCCTGCAACACAGCTTGGGCTTGGAGAGCTCTCAGCCTTTTAGGACCTGTGGTTTGTCCCCTTGTGATTTGCTTCCCTAAGGTGCAGCCTCACAGCTTCTCACAGCACTGTCTTAAGGCTGAAGACTGTATCTTTCCTGGGTCCTCAACTATAATGTATCTAGGCAAACCTCGTTGGGATCCTGTCTAGGATCTAAATAAAGTTTGTTGACTGCAAGTTACTTCAAATGCAGTTTTTCCAGTTTAATGACCAACGTGTTCTGATTATAAACGTTCTTTCATTAGAAAATCTCCAAAAAAAAGCTTGATTCCTAGATAAATAGGTCCCAAGACATTTAGGGCTTTATAGGTCTAGACTAACACCTTAAAACTAGCAGGCTGCCCAAGCAGATTATGCATCACGGATTTAGCATGCTCATGAATTAAAATGCCACTTAGCAAGCAAGTTGCCAAATCGTGCACCGACTGAAGGTTTTTGTCCACGCTTGGGAGGTTGTTTCATATACAGCAGTAGGCTGTAGGGCACTGATTTGCATGAAAGCCCAAGCCAAGAGCAATACAAAAATATATAGTAACAAATAGTTCTTCAGTCTAAAGAAAAATGAGTTTATTTTATTATTTTTTTTTCTTATGGTATTTTGTCCCTTCCACTTCACTGTCAGCTTTCCATATGAAGGATTGGTACTGGTTGCAGACCAGGAACACCACTAAGGCAACCTTGAGCGACTGGTTATTTCTACAGGGTTTTTCTTGTGTAGATGGTAGTAATAATATGTTCTGTGTTTCTTCTAAGAAACCACATTTTCCTGTTTTCTGAACGTAATAATCAGATGTATAAATCCTTCCGTTTTCACTCAGGAGCTGCCTTCTGTACTTATCTCCCATCATCATCCTTATTTCCTAGTGGTTCTGTATAGACTTTAGAAATAATAACAGGATAGGGGTTGGAGAGAGTCAAAGGAGTCGGATCCTTACTAGCTTTTGGAACGTAAAGACTCTCAAAGGCAGCAGCAAAGATCCAGTTCACTTAAGGGAAGTGGAGATCTTTTTCCTTCTCAGTTTTCTGCCTCAGCTTCTCCCTGGGCCTCACTCTCCCAGGACATTTTTGTCCTTGTGAGAGTCCCTTAAATTGTGTGTAATTTGCTCTGTGTGTTTCTTGGCCACCAAGTAACATGAACACAGTGTAAATTACAACTCTACAAAACTAAATCATCCAGAATTCCTTACAGATTGAGTCTGAAATACATTTGTTTAGAATATCTGAAGTGGGAAAGGATAGGGAATTATTTATTTACTCTGAGGTCAGCACTAACCAACCTGTGCTGTCAAGTGAAAATATGGATGATGTAGTTCATAGTATTGTTTTGCACAATTCTTCAAGGGAAAAAAACACATATGAGACAACCAAACCATGCAGCAGACAGTTGTGGGTTTGTCAGGAACGGTGAATGGATCTTCAGTTCTCGTAGCACATATGACACTTTTTGAACTGCATCTATTTTTCTTTAATCTGGAGAGCCTACTGGGAATCCTGAAGGGAGGATCTGGTCCTTTTAATGTTCTTGCAAAGCCTAGGCTGTTCACTTGCTTCTAGTTCTGTGGTTATAGACTTGTGTCAGTATGATTAATGAGCAACGTGAAGTATGCAGAGGGAAGGAACAATAAAAGATCTTCCTTCTGGCAGAGACGAGGAGTTAAAAGGCTTGTGCTTGTGCTCAGTAATCGCAGAAAGCAGAACGGTGTTTGTGTTCCAGTTTCAGGATCTGATTCCAAACTACACGGACTTAGCGCACATGATGCTTAGACAAAGTGAATTTGTGAATTCATGGATTTTCTGTTACTGTGTTTTCCTATAGCTGGGAATTAAAACATTTTGCATGAAGTAGCTGAACGTGCGTAGCATGTGTGCTGTAGAAATGTGCGTGCATCAGCTCTGCCAGCTGCACGAGAAACTCGGCAGAACTGTTTGAAGACTACTCACACAAGGGTGGAGGTTGGACGGCACTGCTGGATATTGTCTCGTCCAGCTCCCCAGCTCCAAGCAGGGTCAGCCAGAGCAGGCTGCTCAAGACTGTCCAGTCAGGTATGGAATACCTCTAAGCTACAGACTCCGGAACCTGTTGATTGTTTTAACATATGTTTGGTTTAGCTGAGCTGATGGGAAAACGGAAAATTCCTTGCTAGCTGAGGAGAAGAAATGGTACCTTCATGCATACCATTGTCATAAATCCAGTTACATAAAAGTCATGTTGAATCTCTCACAGTATTTCTTTGGTGAAGTCACGAGGGCTACACAAATCTGTGAGCGCTTGTGAAGGGTGAATGTCTGCATGATGTCTGGTTGGTCAGGGATGCAAATAAGGATATCTGAGTATTCCTCCAGAGAGACCTGGACAAGCTTGAGAAGTGGACCTATGTGAACCTCATCAGGCTCAACAAGACCAAGTGCAAGGTCCTGCACCTAGGTCAGGGCAACCCGTGGTAACAATACGTGCTGCGGGATGAAGGGCTTGAAAGCAGCCCTGTGGAGGAGGACTTGAGGGTACTGGTGGATGAAAAGCTGGACGTGACCCGTCAGTGTGTGCTCACAGCCCAGAAGGCTAACTGTATCCTGGGCTGCATCAAAAGAAGCATGGCCAGAAGGTTGAGGGAGGTGATTCTGTCCCCTCTGCTCTGGTGAGACCCCATCTGGATTACTGTGTCCAGCTCTGAGGCCTTCCACAAAAGAAGGACATCAATGTCCTGGAGAAAGTCCAGAGGAGACAAAAATGATCAGAAGGCTGGAACGTCTCTCTGATGAGGAAAGGCTGAGAGAGTTGGGGTTGTTCAGCCTGGAGAAGAGAAAGCTGTGGGGAGACCTTACTGTGGCTTTTCAGTACTTAAAAGGGGGTCTAGAAGAAACAAGGGCCTGTTGTGATAAGGCAAGGGATAATGGTTTTAAACTAAAAGAGGGTACATTTAAGGCAGTTATAAGGGAGACTTTTTTTTTACTATGAGAGGAGTGAAACATTGGCACAGGTTGCCCAGCGAGGTGGCAGAAAGGCTCATCCCAGAAACATTCCAGGTCAGGTTGGAAGGGGCTCTGAGCAACCTGATCTAGTTGAAGATGTCCCTGCTTGCTGCAGAGAGGATTGGACTGAATTACCTTTAAAGGTCCCTTCCAGCCCATTCTAAGATTCTTTTAGCCTACAGCAGCAAGTTGGAAGTGTTCATGTTTTAGCAGAGGGACTACAACTCTTCTGTGCCGGGAGACTGGCTTGTACTTCACAGTAAATTGCTGGTTTTGTGCAGTTGCCTCCCAAGATAAGTTATCAGTAGTATCAGTCTGATAATATCAGTAGTATCAGTCTGATAATATCAGTAGTATCAGACTCAGCAACTCAGAGTGTGTTGTCATTGATGAGTAACACAGGATCAGTTGAATCCCTTGATACAACACATCAGGAAAGACTGAGGGGCACACTGGTGTATTAACAACTTTTGCATCAGTATCTTTTTCTTGATCCACTTCAGAGCCAGCCCTAATCACTACACTTGTAGTATTTGAGCCACCACACACTTTGGACAAAGGAAATGGTGGTAGCTGTAGCTGAGAGGAATAGTAAAGCGGGAAAGAACAGCAACACAAATTCTGGCATTTCTGAAGAGTTAATTGTAGGTTTCACTCGCTTACAACCTGTATAAGATTTTCTGGGAATCTGGAATTAACCCTAGGTTGGGTTTGCAGAGTAGAAGGGCCAGAGCTGTGGCCTCAAAGGATAAACTCTATATATATACTCTACACTCTTCCAGTTCTCCACTAACATGAGGGAAAGAGAGGCACCAATATGGAAGGACCTTACATTTTGCATAAAGAAAACACTTCACGTAGCAGCTGGATGTATTTATATTATGAATTACAGTTTCCAATCATCATGCAATTAAGCTTTTTTTATCACACGGATCCTCCTAAGAAAAAACTATTGCATTTATATGTGTAGAATATGTATAATTAATGTATACAAGAGATATGCATATGTAAATATATAATGTATAACCGTGTGTATATGTTGTATGTGCATGGGTGTCTATAGTTGATATTGTCCTGATTAATTAGGTAAGTAGAGCTACAGCTTTTTACAGCCAATGACTGAATTAATAATGAATGGAGAAAGATTTAGTATAGCTGAAGGCTTTTGTGTGGCTTTGGTCAAATTACTTAGAGGTGGAAATAATCAGCGGTTGAATTAAGCAAGAGGCTTGATACATACTGGAAAACCTCCATCATCTGTCAGAGGGTTTACGACTGTGATGAATGAGTTTGGATAAATAACAGGAACATGTGTTCAACAAGTTTAGGCCAAGTGCCACACAGTATGGTAAACAGAAATTGCACTTGGGGAATGTTTGAAAATATAAATGGGTGGTAGGTGGTATGTGGAGAACGCTGCGAGGGTAGTCAGTCCACTGGAGAGGAGAAAAAAAGAAAGCTCCTCTTAGGTGCTTCAGAAACAGCTTTTTATTGTTTTCTGTTTTTCACAAATACACATGTGGAGGTTTGCTGGTAGTAAAAACACTTGTTTGGGTTGTTCAGCTGTTAAGCTGCAGAAATGGTGTTTCATGCCCATCGTAAACTCGCCTTGGAAACTGCCCCGAACCAGCACAGGACTGAGCCATATGGAAAAGAACCCAACAGTCTGAGTGACTTGTCCTTTAAAGTATTTGTTAGAAAAGCTGTTCACGTAGAGGAGTTGGTGGGAAATCAGTCGAAGGCTAGGGTCTGTTCTCCTTCCATCACTGCAGATGGTGAAAGAGGTGGAAGAGCTGGTGCCCCAGCGGGCAGTGCACCTTTCCTAGAGAGGCACGGGGCAGCTTTTGCTTCAGAAGGGAAAATCTGTTGCCAGAGCAGTGGCTGGGTTTATATATAAGCTTCTCTTGTACTGCTGTGTAAGACCTGTGGGGATAATGCATTTAAGCAAACTCGCTGATTTCCAAATGCAACTGAGAGAAGCATTTAGCACAGAGGTTTTTATTTGTTAATGGGGATGAAACAATTGCTTAGATAATTTCTTTGTATTCTCTCTCTCTCACTTTTATATCCAACTGTACTGTTGTAGAGCCCACCAGTATCACACATCTTGTTCCTGGAAAATCTGGGGTATATTTCTCCTGTGAAAATGGGGGAGAATTTCCACAAGTGAAGTTCCCACTCGATGAACGCAGTCTTTTATCAGGCATTTCCTGCTTTTAATATTTGTGGCTTTAGGCACCTCCCTTTTTCTAATCATAATACTTGGAAAGCGGAGTGCTATCCTACTTTTACCTTGTTTTTATAAGGATGTGGAATACCTAAGTGCTTCCACTGTTAAATCTTCTGCAGTCTGATGTACAGGTCCTTAAAGAGAGCATGACACGTGTCTCTATTGCTGGAGAAGCCTTTCTATTCACAACAGCCTGAGTAGTAACAAAAAAATAGCAATTGAAGGACAAATAAATTGCACAGGAATAAAGGATAGCAACTGCAGTGCTCTCTTGCTGGGCTGTTGAGTGCCACATGTGTAGCTTGAGACTCTTTGCTTCCCTGTGGTGTCACCTCCCTTTACTGTGTTACCCTTATCATGGTGCCTGTGCAGCGTTCTTGGCACGCCTGTTCATGTCCCTCTTGCTGTAAGGCACTACATGAAGAATTTCTTCCCCATGAGGATGGTGAGACACTGGAACAGGTTGCCCAGAGAGGTGGGGGAAGCCCCATCCTTGGAAGTGTTTAAGGCCAGGCTGGCTGGGGCTGTGAGCAACCTGCTCTAGTGGGAGGTGTCCC
>WTSP01020245.1:22606-37961 GCA_025331215.1 Actenoides lindsayi
GTGTCCCTGCCCATGGCAGGGGGGTTGGAACTGGATGAGCTTTAAGGTCCCTTCCAACCCTGGCAATTCTATGATTCTGTGGCAGATGCAGCAGCTATGTGCCAGTCACCTGCATGCAACATGTGCCAGTCTGTCCCAGGAGATGACGAAGCACATGGTGCAGCAGTAGTAGATATGCGGTGAGGTCAGTTGTCTGGCAGATAGCGGGGACCTTCGAGCCTCCCCGTGCTACTGCATGAGGACTGGCCATGTGCTCAACGTGGTATCCACATTGCATGAGATTCATGCATTTGCATGGTCTTAGATCAGGATGTCAGTGGTTCCATTCCAGTTTATTCCTGGGGTTTTCTACTCCCTTCAGTTGCCAAAATGGTGCGTCTTTCACGTGTCCCAGAAATTTCAGAATGATGGGAAACTTGCTGACCCTAAATTACTTTGACATCTGCTAAAAGTATTTGTGCTACACTCTGTCCTTCTGCACATCTGATATTTCTTCATCCCCTTTCTGTTGCAAATCAGCCTCTGCTAACTTAATTTCTGTTACTTTAACTATATCCTTCACGTATCCTAAAGAAGCACCCTTCCAGAACCCTAAAACACATCAGGACATAGAAAAAGGCAGATCTAGTTATCTGAACAAAACCGGTTAACTAGCCTAATGTTTTTGACTCAGATCACGTCTGGTAGGAACTGTGAAACTATTACTTGAGGGATTATTCTTTGCTGTGTGACTAATGCTAAAGCAAACCCAAGTCTTCATCTGTTGAAATGCTCTTTCTCCTCTTTACACAAAATCAGTAAAGCTTTAGCTGAATTTTTCTCTCATTTGAAGATGTGAATCCATCAGAAGATGTACTTACACAGGAACAAGAAAGACCTATTGGAAGTTTAGGAAATGTGAGTTACAAGTAAAGTTGTTTAAGGGAAGGGCTATTTTTGTGGAGATAGTGCAAGAGTTTTTAGTCTGGAGAGATCTGAAAATTGAATTTAAATGTAGAAAAAATTGTTTTAGAGATCAGTATCTTCATCACTAAATGTAGCAAAATATTGCAATAAACATCCGAGAGATGCTGTGGCATTTCCATTTGAATTCTATGCTTATTGGGGGAATTAATTACTTTGGGGGGAAAATCCCATAGATGAATGTCCCCCGGAGTTGTGTGCCCTCTCTAGAAGCTTTTCAGAAGGGATCTCCAAGGCCGTGTGGCTGACACTTCTAGGTGATACTCAAGTGCAAATAAATATTCATCCTTAATATATACTCTGAGTCTCGATCACAGGCACGTTTACTGTTTTTGTGTATGAGGATTTTGTGGTGGATGCTTGGTCTCAGCCACTCAAATGGTCGAAGAACACCCAACACTGAGTTGGAACCCGTTACCCCCAGAAGTGTGCTGTGAGACTGGACCATCTCGCACGTTCCTGGGGGCCCAAGGATTTAAAGATGCAGGCAGATTTGCAATCACTAGCAGCAGTCTGAGGAGAAGGAGCTTTGGCAGGTTTTCATCACCTGCTGCTGCTGCTTTTTTGCCCGTTGCCAAGATATCAGATACGTGGGCTACGCTTGCGGTTGATATTTTGGAACAACCTCTGTTGGGGTTGAACGCGTGCAACTGGGAGGCTGCGTCCTCTGAGATCCCAAGGCTGGTAAATCCTGATGCACTTCCTGAGGATGGACTGGATTCACTGGAAAAACCTGGACGTGGAGATAGCCTCTGGCGTATTTTGGCGCGTCTTATGCAACAGCAAAGCTTGGTCTGGACTTGAAGCTGAGGAGCTCGTTCACGTTCCTGGCACAACCCTGTTGATGTCTGCGCTTGGGTGTTTCGCCTCTTGCCAAGCTGTCAGCACAGATGAGGCATCCATCATTCTAGGGCTAGTGGGAGTATGCCTAAATATTTTGTCTTCTTTAGGTGATAGGTTGCTGTGATTTGCTTGTTGCACTTTAATACTGATGGAGCATGCAGGGCAGCGTGTTGGCACTGTGTTTAAAATGGAAGAAACCCAGAAAACTCCAATCCTGACTAGCGTGTTGCTTTTAAGTGCTTGTAATCCAGGAGGCACTGATGTGCTTGTCCAAGCACAAGCATACAGGTCGGCAGCCTGGAGACCTAGCTGTAAACTGAAACAAACATTAAAGATCAGCCTCAACATACTTTTTTTTGGTTTTTTTTTTTTAAATGAATATTTTTTAGCCTCAGATTGGTTACAGTTATCTCGAAAGAAAGCAGTAAGTTCTCCTATGCTATTATCTTTTCTAGCAATTTTCCCTGGCCCCATTCTCTTAAATTTTGTAACCTATATTTCAGTATAACAGCTACTTTCATACCGTATTACTCTCTAGGGAACAATTTTGCAGTATATGGGGATCAACAAGATGACCTCTTAAGAATCTTCCATCACCACTTGCTCTAATACAGTGCTGGAATATTTGACCTTGTTAGGCAGCCTTTTCCCTTCTGTAACCCTTTGACTTTTACAGAAGAGTAGTCACAGCATTTTTTCGGACGCACAGAAGTGCCCTCCTTTGAAGTTATCAGCCCGAAGTGCTGTTTCCTGCACTTCAGAACTAAAGAGCATATTAGTGCCTTTTGCATTCAAGTGGAGAGGACCTGTATAAATAAAACATGACAGGGAAGTACGCTACGGTGCCTGTTCCAGGGCTGGAATGAATAAGCTGAAGAGTCAGAGGAGCTTTATTTTGTTAGTGTGTTGGCAAGGCTGTGACTTTCCAATATGCCTTTCTAGTGTTGCTTTTTATTTCAAGGAAGGAAAGAAGATGACCGAGCTGCTTGAGCAATTTGTTCTGGACCTGTACTCTGTCCGTGGACCTACTCAGTGTCCTTAACTTCATTGCCATCGTTTCCAACAGCAGGCTTTCCCCGTGCGGCCAAAGTTATCACAAGGTATCGGGCTGGAGGGGACCTGTAGCTGGAAAGGGGATTTCTGTATTACTAGCTTGCAAAATCAGAAGAGATACGCGTGAGCAAAGCGATTTTGCGATGGAAAGAAAAGCTGCAGTGATATTCAAGCGGTACCTGGATTCAAAGATGCCTCGCTGTTCTGCTTTGTTCATAGCCTTCAGCTCACACAGGGCAGCAAATGCCTTCTGTGGCATCGGCCTGGCGATAATTTCTCCAGCTTGACCATAAAAAACGATTCTAAAACCCATTTTTTTTTGGTGATGAGCACTCCCTGCATTTTCTTTATCTCTCCAGTGAAAAGTAAGTTATAAAGCCTAAGGTTTTGAAGCATTGAAGTGCTTGAGCCATTCAGGTATCTTGCTGCTGCTCTTTTTGCAGTGAAGTGATTCCTTGTTGACTCTGGATTTTAATGTCCCATTCTAATTTTTTTTCTTCACAATCTAAGTAAAACCTGCTGTTGTGCTCTCCTGCTGTTGGAATTATTTGGTGTTTACGTCCTTTTTTCGCCCAGCAGCAGAAGACAATCGAGGTTTCTGCAGTGCAGAGTTGGGAAAACAGTAGCGAGCACAGAGATGTAAAACAAAGGGAAAAGCACTAGCCCTTTCTGTCAGCCAGCTTCACCCTGCTCTCAGCCCACGTCAGCTCGACATGTCCTTCTTTCCCTTGCTTATGAGTGGGGGTCTTAATACACTAAATAAGTTAGAAAGGAAAATAGTGAAAGGAAGTTTTTACACCATCAGTTTTTAAGATCTTAGCATAACACAGTGCAACAAATGGAGAGTACCAGCTTCTGTAGCTGTAACCCCTAGGATCCAGCAGATGAAACACTAAGGTTTCCTCTTGCACTTAGCTGTATAAACATTTGCTGCATTTTAGCATCTCCTTTTAGCATGAGTCATTGGCATTTGTTTGCCATGGTGTGCAGAGATAGTGTGACAAATGTTCCACGTGTACATGGATGGGTCTACTGGAGCAAAAGAATAGCAATTTAGAGCCCTGTGAGCTCTGCTAATGGTTCGTCCGTGGCACGTGGTTTCCTTGAAGCCAAGCAGAATAAACAGAAGTCTGGCAGAAATGGTTGAGAGATCAGTTTAGACCCGTTAGTATGATGAAAACAGGCAAGTCCCTTCTACCTTTCTATGTGTAAAAGCCTCCTTTTAAATCTCACTGAAGTAGATGTTGCTGTAGTTTATCTGTACGTTGGTAATGAATGGCAAGCACTGACTAAAACTTGGAACCAAGGGTGGAGGAGTCTCCAGGACATTCAGGAATCAAGTGTTCAGCCAGAAGAGCTACCCTGAAAGGAAGATTGCTCCGTCTCTGTTTTACAGAAATGATCCAGTTTCTCACTCAGTCTTTCCATCCTTCCTAATTCTTAAATGTAGTTCTCTTTGGGTGGTAGTTTGAGCATTACTGCTTTCTTTCAGCGTTATTGTTTTCATATTAGTGGCACTCCAGATGTTCACCTCTCCTGCTGTCTGTTTTCACTCTGACTCCCCTCTGCTCTTCTGTACTTCTCTTTGCATCGTCTCTTTGTTGTTGCGCGTCTCCGATTCCTTATCCTCGGGGTCATCATTTTTCTCCTCAATTCTCTGGAGTTTTCTTATTGTTACTCCTTTTCCCAAATAATGATTGAATCTCGTACGTCATGGAAATAGAGGAGGTAGAGTCAGGGTATGCTTCGTGGGGAGGACCCTTGGACCTGGAGGAGTGGATACGTTTGTCACTGAATTTAAATGTGTAACAGTTCTTGTGCTGAGAGTTTTATGTTAATTCCCTTGTGAAAAAAGTTAGGACATTTGGCTTTTCAGAAAAGCTTTCAAAAAAGGCTAGCTCCAACCCTTCTTCCCAAAGTGGGGGTTCTGCCCTGCGTGCTCTCCCAAAAAGGTTAGCTCCAACCCTTCTTCCCAAAGTGGGGGTTCTGCCCTGTGTGCTCTCCCATTGGAAATCCAGGGTACTGTTTCTGCTGGTTGCTTCTTGCAGCGGCAGGAAAACAGACTTCTGCCCTTGAAGAGGGAGGAAACTCCTCAAGCACGAGTGTGGAGAACTGCTCTGAAGTGCTGGCTGTACTGGGTGTTTTTAATTCCCAGTAGACATGTTGATGTGGAGTTCTCCCTGCTTGCCTGTCCAAACCCACGGGCTGCCTGGGCTTTGCAGGTGGCACTTTTCACCCTCTGCCTGTGTGGCTTTAGAGTATAGATAGGAAAGGTTGTCTAAGGCTATTTTGTGGCTTCCCCTCCTCCCACTCCCCACCTGCATCCCCTTGACAGAGAAGGGGAATAAGGATGCAGGCTTGAAGGGGAGCTCTTCTCATATGCACGCGTAATAGGATCCTCTCCCCACAAAGGACCGCTTCTCCCAGGGGGGCAAAGAACCCTGCTCGCTGAGGGGACCCACTGTCCCAGATAATTAGCTCAGCAGCTGCTGTGTGTCTGAATGAAAAGGAGGGGAAGGAGGTTTTGCTCTGCTGGGGAGCTGGGGCGGCATTCCTTGGGGGCAGCCTGCACATTCCTCCAAAGCAGCGGGCGCGGACGGTGACGTGGGCTCAGAGCTGAGCAGCCAGCCTTCCCAAAACTTCTTATGCTGCCACTTGCTTGGCCTTGGATCCTTGATGGTGGGAAACAGCCTTCTGCTCGCTCAGTGCTAACCATTTATCTCTGGAGCAGCAGGAGAATACATAGCTGTAGTTCGCGTGGGATGCGTTGTGCTGATTAATCTGTATCAAACTGTTTATAGAGAGAAAATGAGATCAATTCAAAGAAAAAAGCCAAGATCCGTAAGAGGCAAAATGAAGTAATCTCAGCAGAAGCAGCGATTGTGTTACTGTGATAGTGGGCAATGTGCCTGTGACTGAATCCCTTCTCCCTCTGTTTTCTAGGGGGTCTGGGTTTCCTTGTCTGGTCAGCACGTTTATGGCTATCTTTTGTGGACGAAGGCAAAACTAAAGGAGGAGTCTTTTCTTGGCACAGGACCAGGTCTTTTCTTCGAGGACTGCTTTAATTTGCTTGTCGTGCAGTGAAAGACTGGCACATTGCACTAATTAGTTTTATAGACATGGGTATTTTTATAGATCTGTAGCACTATGTGTACCTGTGGGCCCACATGAGCAACCCAGTGTAGTTTTCCAGGCTGCTTCCCCAAGCCTCTTCTCAGGATTGGACCCATATGCCTGACTTCTTGCTGTGCTGCTCAAGTTTTTACCCAATTTTAGATTGTATAAATTCATTCAGATAGAATAACACCCATGTAAAACAGTGTAGTAATAGATTTGGAAGTGTGGTACTTGGCATTCACAGAAAGAGGGGTTTTTTTTAATTGTTATAAACATTTTTCTTTCTTCTTTAATTCCCCCCCAGCCCCATCAGTGCTGGTGGACATCTCAGCAGTTCATTTAAATCCTAAAAGTCTATTGCTATTTCTTCAATCACTGATACTTCTTCCTAGTGAGCACATAAAATAACACTTTATTAATTGGTGCAGGGGCAAGAATGAAGTTTTTAGTTTCTAAGCACTAGCCAGTTTGCAAACAGCTAGTGGGAGCCAGAGGATATTGCTGCTTCTGTCCCATGCAAAGGCTTCAGAAATGAATGGCAGGAAATGTTTCAAATGTCATTTAATTAGATCTGCACCAGGTAACCCTGCTAATGTAATCAAATGTGGAGTTAATCTCCCTTTTATGTTTTTGTAAGGAAAGGAGCTTCATCTTGAAATTATAATTTAAAGACAAGAGGCCTGGATGGGAGATGGGGAGGTCATGCAGGCAGCAGCAAGCGAAGCGGAGCAACTCCCATTTGTGCTCAGCCAGATGTTCACGAGCCTTTGCCAATAGCTCAAAAGGCTGATACTACATAAATTACTATATCCCAGGGACTAATTCAATGGGTGTGATGGAAGAGGAAGGGAGGAGGATGATATTGTGTTGGTCAGAGGTCAGGTTTAACACAGAAGACTGAAACAAGCAATATTCAGACAGTTCTATGGTGTTTTTTTATTACTGTGGAATGAAAACACTTGTTTTCCCATACAAAGCAGAAGAAAAGTCAATACTTCCATTAAGAATATTAAGACCAATTATTATTCTCTTTAAAAAGTCCCTTTCCCATTTAGTTGAATGAGTTGAATACCCAATGAGCCTCTGATGGTCATCTTTGAAAATATAGAAGCCCCTTTTGAAAGCCACCAGGGGTCTGATAAAATAAAGATCTTTAAAGGCTTTTCAGCTTTTCTGAGAAGAGGCCAATTGCAAACCAGACTACCTCCACTCCACCACCACATTTGTACCAAACCACCTAGAGAAATCCCTTTTCACCCAGCATGGGTAGTTTTCCTTTGCTCTGCAAGAGAGTTATTTTTGCCAAAGCAAACAACACAGCAGAGTAACAAAGAGTGGGGTTTTTTTAAAGCATGAGGCCTTCTCTTAGTCCAAGTACTGCCACTGCAAGAAAATGGGCATTTCCAACTCTCACTGCGTGTCTGTCTGTATCATCTTTGATGTAGAAAGATGTGGTGAGTGAAGGGAATCTCTTAGTCACTCAGGGATATACACCTACCCTGTACCATCTGAAGGGTAATTTAACAAACGCGACTCTTGCTAGTTACAGAAAGGTGAAGAAAACTCAACCCCATCCCAGTACCTGGTTTTCTAACTGGTAGTTTCAAAACTGTCGACTCTGATTTTTAAATGTTTGTGGTTGGCAGGGGTTGTGATTTTTCGTTTCTCAGGATGTCCTACAGTCTGCAGATGAAGAGCAGGGTTTCAAGGTTAATGAAGTATCGACGCAGCATATCGAACGCTATTGCTCCAGCAGAGGGAAAGCCCTTGGAGGGACAGAGTGCCTTTTCTTTCATAAAATACAGAAATAAGCAGTGCCCTCTAGTGTTAGTCAACACCAGAAGGAACCAGCAGGAGATTTTTTCTATCATCTAAGTATTTACAGATAAACCTATTTCACAGCCACAGATGCAGCTCTTTATTTCTTGAGGACAAGCAATAAAAAAGAACTGCAGTAGCATAGCTCATCAGGATGTAACTGTCAGAAATGCAGTCATTAATAGGGGCATACAGTCAGATATTTCAAACTCCTTGACCTCTTTTATCTTCTCCAGACTTGAAGTGTACGAGTGTAGCACGTCTCCAACCCGTAGGTGACCTGGGAAAGGATGGGAGATGTGTTTTACCAAAGGGCCAAAGACTCAGGGACTTTCAGGGAGAGCTGAAGTGTTCCTGCTTGAGGTTTGGAGGTTCACTTTCTTGCTTGAAGCATTCCTGGTGTAGGTATTCGAGCTTATCTGCCAAACGTTGTAACAAGGCGGTGGGCAGGGAGGGCTTTTCGGCTCTTCTTGGAGCACCTCAGAATTTTCTGATTCTGGTGATACGAGCAGGTTGGACTCCTGCTCCAAAGCTGTAGGCATTATTTGTTTCAGTTCAAGACAGTTCTGCCAGGAATTGGCCACCTGCATTAGCACGGGAGGCTATTTCTCAGTCTGCTTGGAAGATGGTAACGTTTGAGATTGCTAATGTGAAACAGCAAGCATTAAAAACCATTTGCTTCCTGCTTTCTGAGTTGCTTTTAGTGTGAATACACTGTAAGCACATGTGTTTTTCCCTCTTTTTTTTTTTTTTTTTTTAATTTTATTTTCTACCTTGGAAAAAGAGCTTACAAGTGATTATTTCTTTTCAGTTTCTGCTAATGCATTTCCATAGCCTTCGGTTGCAGTCTGGGGCTTCTGAGATGAGCCCCGAGGTTTCTGTGGTGGTAAAGTTACTGCTGATAAATGGGAATCTTGTAAGGCCTTGCAAGCATATTACTCAGTGTCCCTGACTTGTAATCTCGTGTATGCATTGGTTGTTTCCTGAAAACCACACACAGAAATACAGTACATGTACAGGCTGTTGTAAAGGGACCTATACAGTACCTTGGCTTAGGCAGGCTTTCCTGCCCTGGGTGAAGTTTGCACTGGACTGTGGTTTCCTAAACCATAACCACTTCTGATGCAACAAAGTTCCAAGGAGTGACCACCTCCCTTTCCTCCTTGGGTTATGCTCTGTGAATGTTTCTGATGGCTGCCAGCACCATGAGGAGTGGGTGCCATGACTGATGCAGACAGTGAGTGCATTGTCTTCGTGTGAGGCTACCAGGTGAAGTGGTTAGGAACTTGTATTTCGGAGCTGATTCACCAAGATAAGCTCCACATGAGGAGGGAGCTGCGAATGTACATTGTGTAGGTTGCTGCACCCTTGTAGTAGATGTCAAAAATGAGATGACTTACCTGGACTGATGCCCCTCAAAAGGGGTGTCAGACCAGCTAAAGTGTTGGCAATACAAGCTGCTAGCATCTCACCACTGCTGTTTGCCAGTCTCGATACTTCTAGTGGTTACTGATTCTTTAGCTCTACTGACAGACCACTTTCTGAGCTGCACTTAAGAACTTCTGCCCATTGCTAGACACGAGCAGGGAGAGCGTTGTTCGTGCTAATTGCCAAGGATGATGTTATGCTCTGTGAACAGACAAAGAAGAAAAATGTTTGGCATTGTTCCTCTTGAGACATACCAAAAATCTGCACGCAGCAATGAAAGCAAGCAGCATTTTACGGTATCATGACAATGGTTCGTTAGGACTTCACCCCAGGCCATGATGATCATTGTTCCTCTTTAAGACCAAGACCCAACAGATGGCATCGGTTAGGACATTGATATTTATGCACAAAGTTGCCAGCACTTTAAGAAGTTGGTGCCTGTCTTAATTAAGATGATAATGTACTGCCTTGTTTGGAGAGATTCTGCTTGTAATGATGCTGGTGAATTATGAATAGAGGGAAATTAGTAATAACAAATGCCAGATGGAGGTATCTTTCAAAGAGGAATATTTTGTGTAATACAGCGTGTAAAGTTGACAGACTGGGTCTTAAAAGACCTTTATTATTCTTTAAGCTTTCCTGACAAAATTGCTCTTTATCTTGCCAAGAAATGCAGTTTCATATGCCAGCGCGTTTTTAAGTGAGAGTAATTAAAGTATGCCTCTGAGTTTACAGCTTGAAGTGAAATCTGTTCCTCCAGTGTTTTGTCAGGCATCTATAAACACTGCAAGGAAGGAGACAACTTAGAACAACAATAGCTTGGCCAATTCCACACATTCTGTCTTTGAAATCAGAGGCAATTAGGGATGAACAAAACTACTTTCGAAGTTGAACAAAAGAAAAAGTGCATGTGTTGCTGAAGTTCTACTTGATCGTTTTCCTTTGTCTGAAGATGATAATTGAGAATAAGAAGTGTTTTTCTAAAATTAACACCTGCCTTGATTGAAGTAAAAAGTTACTGAGTTAAATGCATTGAATCCTCAAACTCTAGGCCTTTTTTATAACTTTCTGAAAGAGGGAAGTAGAACTGAATTGGTTTTTTGTACTGTAAAGTAGTAATTAAAAGAGAAATAGACAGAGGAAAGTAAGAAATAAAAGTTTGGGGTTTGATACTTAATTTTGCTGTAAGAATATTCCCACTCCACGGGTATTCCAGCCTTATCTCATGTCCTGCTGGCCAGTGTCCATTGCAGAGAATGTCTTTTCATGATGACCTGTAGGTAAGGCCAAGTGTGTCACGGGACGTGCCTGTGAAGATTTGATTATCCTTTGTAATTATCCCCACATTACAGTAGTGTAATAAAATTTAATTTAGGACTGTGGAATGGTTCCATATAGTCTCTATCAGATATGCCAAACATGGTCCAGCGAGACACGAAGGGCACACCTTCTGCTCCATCCATGTATACTCACAGATCACTTCTAAATCTGTGATAATAACTTTGAGATGTACAGTCCAAGACTTCATCCAAAGACACAGACTTTGTGGCAGGGTTCAGCAGGACAACAGAAAAGCTGCTTTTTGTCTTTAAATTATTTCTATGAGTATGCATTAGTAAGGGAATAGATGAAGTAATGTTTTTTCGGTATTGGATGATGAAAAGAAGGCTTCTGCTTCATTTAGAAAAAGATCAAGATCAGTTTTCATGAGAATAAAACACTGTTTTGAATTATGCTTAGAACAGACTGCCCGACCATTTCTGGTATTAACGCTCATTGCCATTACAGAAAGGATTTAACAATAGCAAGATGAGAACACGAGGAAAGAATGTCTAGAGGGAAGGCAGTCAAGGATGGGATTCAGTGGCTCTAGTTTTGATAACAAAAGCAAAGAGCACTCTCGATTGAGTCTTTTGAGACTAAGCTGGTACTTTCAATAAACCCTACATTTACCTTAATGCGGAAAGAGCAGCATTTCCAGGCGTTTTCAACAACTCCTTAGAGCATTCTTTCTCATTGATCTTGTTGAAGCTGCTGTGAATGTACCTGGGAGAGGCTATCTCAAGTTATAGACGACTGAACCCTGGTTTTGCTTGCACTTTTTAAATGAACGAATGCTGTATAGATAAAAAACAAAGCTGCTTTCTTTAATAGCAGTTTGCCTAATGGGGAATGGGTGCTATATGGCTGCTATGACTTCCACTCCAACCGTTTTGAAACCTATATTGCTTTTTTTGCCATGTCAGTTTTATTTATGCTGAACTTCCTTCTGTTGTCTTTTTTTTTCCCCCTAGAAAAACTTTACAATTCCAATGGACGGGAGCTGAGACGAGCACTTTTCTCCTTGAAACAAATATTTCAGGTGAGGAAATAATGGCTGTCCATTCTGTGATTTGAATATGAATTGCATTTCTTACTTTAATGTAGGGAATAACTTAGTTTCTGGCAAAAAATTTTCAGACTTCATTTGTAATGTGCAGTTAGCCAATTAGTTCTTAGGATTTTTTCTTTTTTTTCCAGATATGGAGTAATGGCAGAGTTAGTTGTTGGAACCAGTCAGGAAAGGAGAGAAGAAAATTTGGGCTATTAGGTGAAAACTGATGCTGTTTTTTAGACAGTGGCGTATTTCTGTATTGGGAAGATTGAAAGGGAAATGTGAAAAGAGGAGCCAGGAAACCATGGGTTGGGGTGATGGCCCAATATTGGCCTAATAATTGACAAATAGACTAGGTTTAAGCCACATCAAAAACTCAAAAAGGATGTGAGATATGGGACAGATCTGATTAGCAACCAAGATGTAGAGAGAGAGCTCTGAAGGTGTTAGAATTTAGGCTAGAGGAAATGGTATATTGAGTAGCTGAGAAGATACTTCATAGAGCTGAGGAGGAGGGTATGGTAGTGATGGAACAGATTAAGGAAAGACATGGACCTCAGGAAAGTTGCAGGACTGGAATGAAACTTGTTGGAGGCGTCAAGAAAAGTGAAAAGGAGATGTCAATGAGAGCTAGAGCATACTGCCAATGTGATCCTAAAATGGAGTTCAGGATGGGCCATTCCTTTTCTATCAGTAAATACAAGTGAAATTAATACAAAAAGCACCTCTTCTCCTTTACTAATGGATCCAAATGGAGGAAGGATGACAACCTATAATGTTTTTCAGCTATAATAGGTTAGGTGCAAGGGTTTCAAGCTGTTAGCTTAGCATTTTTTTTTGCTTTGCTTTAAATAGACATTTATGATATGAATAACAATATTTAACAATTCTGCAAAACTGAAGAGTTGCAAATTTGCAAAACCTAGAATGTTTTTTGAAGGGTTCACAGTTAAGCACTCAGAATTTAGAAAATGTCAGAGTGAAGGTTTTTCTGAACAACAGGAGCAGAGGGAGAAGGATGGACCATTTAATAGAAAATTTTGGTAGTTAAAGATGTCTTCTGGGTCAGAATAACAATTCACTGAATGTTGAAATTTTTGGACAAAGAAGGAGTTCCAGCTCCAAAAAAAGTTTGACCATCTCCTGGCTGCATATTGGAAAAAACATTGCCTCTTCAAGGCATTCCCAGGGCAAGACTATTTGAGAGTCACCACAATGCAAGTTGGGTTTCCCTGTGAACTTCCCAAATAGGTGGGCTATGCACACAGAGGAAATTAGGCAGTTTTCAAAGAGCCATCTCTGGTTTCTTCTCCTGTTCACCTCAACTGTTTCTGGAAGGTATTCGTACTGTCCTGAATTTATGTATTCTCACAGGTTAATCTGGGCACTTGCACATGTTTAGCAATGAGTACTAAGCCTCTCTTCTCACCCATCCTGCACCTACCATGCCTCACATCATGACTTTTCCCACTCTGAGTATTCATAAATGTAGCATATTTTAAATCCATAGGTATTTCTGAGCACGTAGTGCTTAGTGCTTTCAGTGAACACACCAGGAAGATCTCTTGTCTTCTGGCTGATCCATTGTTGTCATGGAAATGTTGTTTGAATATTTATCCTAATAAATTTAGCTGGAGTTGGCTGGGTTGAAGAGTAATGAGAAGGAAGGGAAAAGCAATGCACACAAATCCATATCTGTATATGAATACAGTTTTTAAGTGAAGCCTGTCTGACAGTTTCAGAACATCATTTTCCTTGAAGAATTCAACTTCCATGCTTCCTAATATACGTGATACAGAAAGCAATTTGGGAATTATTTGTTACTCCTTTAAGCAGCTACTTCTGCCAGAACTGGGACTGCTTGTTGAACACACATACCCTTCAAAAAAATCTTCCTATACTCTCAAAATACAGGTTCTCCTTAGTGGATAATTGAGGAGAAGTCTTCCTTAAGCTGGAGAGTATTCTTAGCATATGCTCAAGAATTTGAGGTAGTATGCTTCAAACTGGAAAATGAGACTGTGTACTATGGAAACTCCTGTTCACCTGTCATTTAACTGTCCTTAACAGTTACCAGCATGGTTAAGGGCATCTTTTGAGTGTTTATTTTAGTTTCTCGTAATGAACCATGAGAGAGAATGTAAGATGAATTTTATATCTGTTTTAGAAAAAAAAAAAAAGGCCATTTCAATTTTTTTAGTGAATAAAAAATACAAGTTAATATTATAAGGTTATATTAAAGACCAAACATTACTGTCCAAAAGGTCATAACTAATTTAATTTTTAGTCCATGATATTAATGTCAGCATTAGAAATCTGTCATTATGTTAAAACTTTTTTAAAAGGATATTTTTCAACATACATGTTTGATTTTGTATCTCATTATAGTTAGTATTTTAAATTCCTTAACAAGAAAGTATTTTAGAAATAAAATGTTGGCTTCAAAACCAGTCTTTATTTTCATTTTAACACATTTTCAGAGTGTTATGAGGACTTCATCATGTCTGAGAAGTGCCAAGACAGTTTGCAACACCATGTTTTTATAATCATTTCATCATAGCTGAGTGAATTTGGCACAGTTCTTTGTCAGGATCATTTTTAATTTAAAAAGCTTCAAGGTAACGTGCAGACTCTTATTTGCATTCAGTGGAAACAGGCCCAAGTTTTACATCGAGTATGAATTCCAAATAGCTGGAGCTCTTGGTTTTTCATGCAAGGCCTCAGCGAAGCTTAGCAAGGTTTGGCAAAAGCAACGTCTTTGTTTCACATTTTGAATCAAGTATTCATTTGGCAAGTCCAAACGTGGAATTTCTCCTTGGTTTCTTCTGATGGGATGATTTTGGCAAAATGATGAATGTTGTGTTGAGCGTTTTTCTTTGACAGTAATGCCATCCTGTTCCTGTCATTCATTCTGAAGGGTTAAGATAGCCACACTCACCATCTTCTGCTGAACTGTACTGCAGTATTCTTCTTCTGATTTACCACTGTGTTTTTTGATGAACACACTTGTGGAGTAAGAGGACCATATTCGGACTAGAAGTATACAAAGCACTTTACCTATTGCAGTACAGTTTATGTTCCTTTAAATGTGTTTTCTGACAGAATTCTGAGGTGTCTGGTTCTTGCGTTGTCAGAGATTTGTGACATTTGTGTGTAGTGCTAGAAGTCCCAAAAGCATCCAGGGGATAAATATGATACTTTTAAAGTCGGGGTTTAAAAACATTCTTGCATTTCCTGATTGTGATATCATGAGAGAGATAAAAATAATAAAAATACAGCTGTTTAAAACATTTAATTCAATATCAACCTTAAAAGCAGAACAATTGGGTACGGGCATTATAATATATGTAAATAGTGCTCCGTGATTTACTTGATATTAAAAAAAGTTTATTTAACAAGACTTCTGATATGACTAGATATAATATAAAGCAGACATGTTTTAGAACCTATAAACGTTTATAAAGGATTACAAAGCATAGTTTCAAATCATGCTGATTGCATCATTTCAAAATATGGAACAACTGCATAAGAATATGGTGGTGTAAAAAAAAAAAAAAGGAAATCTATAAAGTATAGAATCATAGAATTGTCAGGGTTGGAAGCAACCTCAAAGATCATCCAGTTCCAACCCCCCTGCTGTGGGCAGGGACACCTCCCACTAGAGCAGGTTGCTCACAGCCCCAGCCAGCCTGGGCTTAAAAACTCCCAAGGATGGGGCTTCCCCCACCTCTCTGGGCAACCTGTTCCAGTGTCTCACCA
>WTSP01020245.1:38061-84682 GCA_025331215.1 Actenoides lindsayi
TTAGTCAGGCATGATTTGCCCTTGGTGAAGCCATGTTGGTTACAGCCAATCACTTCGTCGTTATTCATCTGCCTCAGCATTGCCTCCAGGAGGATCCGCTCCATGATCTTACCAGGCACAGAAGTGAGGCTGACTGGTCTGTAGTTCCTGGGTTCATCCACCTTCCCCTTTTTGAAGATGGGGGTTCTATTTCCCCTTTTCCAGTCAGCGGGGACTTCACCGGGCTGCCATGACTTTTGGAATAGAATAGATAGTGGGTTTAGTAGTATGTGAGTATGTTTCAAATCTGTTGAAATCTATAGTCATGTGTAAATCTGCTTCTTAGAGTTTTGGAAAATATTTGTAATTAATCAATTTTTTTTTATTGATTTTCTGGAAAGCAAACCTAAAAGGTTATATTTTAAAGTGTTAAGGAAAAAAAAGCCAGTTTGCTTTTAGGACTGCTTTCCCCACTAAGTGTCACTTGACAAATGCAAGGGATCTCCCACTATTTTTCTTGAGGAGCCTAGATCCCTGTTCTGTGTTGTGATCAGAATATCAAACAACACGGTTATAAAATTCTCCAACAGAATTGTCTTCAATTGTTGAGGAATTCATTAATCATTGAACAATTGAGCTTTGTGTAAAACGTCACAAAGAGCAGCTATGTAGGGGCCCTGGAAACATTAACTAGGAGGTATTTGGATAGACACAATCTTATCAGTGAGTGAAATCAAATGTCACACACTTCAGCTGCTAAGGAGTCATCAATCATTCTTACTAGAGCAGGCTGAGTATTCTGTGTTTGCCTCATTGATCTCAAGGAAGGAGGCTGCTCCTTCCCCTCTTGCAAGCATGACTGATGACTCCTTAGGGTTTGAGGCTGCGTGACACTTGATTTAGGGGCTGCTGTCATCACTTGTGAGGCAGGCTGCCACCTCTCCCCTTTAAGAGCCCTCTTAGAAGAATTCTTGATTAAGTCATGAAAAAGAGAGAAGCATTCGTTTCCTTCCCAAATCAAATTCACTGTAGTTCCACATAGCAATTTATGTATCTGTTTAATCCTATTGTACAGAGGATATCTCGTTACTGTTTAGAAACTATAAATAAAACAGATATGACACATTAAATGTCAAAATCAGTTCTTCAGTTTCATTGGCAAATAGAGCGGCTTCTTCGTGCCTAGACGATGTTACGGGATGAGATCTAAAGAGTTCTCAATGCAATTATAAAATGTAAACTTTCACCACACGGATAGCCTAAAAACATGGAAACCCCCCCATTTTTCATACTCTAACTTGTGCAGATCTTTGAATTGCAACAGGAAGCTTTGTTGTGTACTGAGCTTATCTACTTTCGCTTCCTCGAGTACGTAATAGAGCGCATGAAGGTTGTTTGATCTGCTGCTTAGCTGCCATGAAGAATATCCCTGGGAGGGTCTGGTCTAAGTGCTTTTCTAGTAATTTTCAATTCTTCTATTAACTGGGAAGAAAAAAACCCACAGCATGTTGATGGATCTGCTGGTCTACTCAAGGTGCAAAGGATGAAATTCTGGCCTCATCAAGTCAATGGAATAAAATGTCTTCAGCTTCAGTGTTATTTGTACCTGGTTGTTGAGTGCATACAGGTAGATGGACTGGGATAAACAAACAGAGACAGTGACAGCAGGATTTTTGTTTGTTTGTTTCCTGCTAAATGCTCTGTCTTTATAGAGGGAAGCAAACAAAGTTTTTTCTGGCTAATAATTGTGTAGATTAATCGATACTGTGGTGTGATTTAAGTTTACTTGCTTGCTTCTTGCACTCACAGAGTAAAAAAAACAAACCAAACCCGTCTGGGGAAAAGATCCTGTAATTATCTGTGCCTTCGTTAACTGAAATAGTTAAATATTGAAAGCAGAAATGGTTCGTGCTGAAAGCTGAGTTTCTTTTCCATGTTCATTCTCTCAACCTGTTTTAAGTATTGTAGTACAGTTCAGTTCCCTCTCCTGAAAGACAGAATGCAACAGCTCATTGCTCTGTATGACCCAAACAGGTAGCCCACCATTATCTGTAGTAGGACTTGTTTGTATGTCTGGGATCTTTCTCAGGTGAATGTGGTGTCATGCAACTGCAAGATTAAGTGCAGGGTGAGCAAGCATGATTGTGTCATGGTAAGATGGCTTTCTACCTGCAGTTCCCTCATCTGGTACAGGAATCAAGAAGGTTATGTGAGAGCAGTGAAGTTAATGGCCACAGTCATTGAAGAAGAAAAACACTGAGTTCAGAGTAAAGGGGAAATGGAACTTTCTTGGAGAAGATGGTGGTGGTAAAGATGAGGCAGGATCACAATCATTTGATTTTGGTAATTTAGTAAAGTGGATTTAAAGTAAGACCGTGAGTGTGGCAGGGGAGTAACATTCCTATGCAGGCTAAACACCTTTCCCTCTCCAAATGTTGATTTGTCTTAATTAATCAAGTTAGGACATGAGTCATTCTTTGAAAATCTCAGTTACAGCCTCTGAAGACACCTTTGTTTTTCTGTTAGCAGCACGAACTTCTATCCCCCATGTGTAAGTGCCAATATGTGTTTTTTACAGACTGATTATCTATCAGAAAAGTTTAAACATGCAGGACTGTAGGCTGATTTTTTTCTCATTGGTCTTCTAAGAATTTGTTGTATGCATCCAAAAGGAAAGAAACCCTTTATGAAGGAAACCCCAAAATCTTAAAGGACCAGTTTTTCATTCATATACAAATGAGATGCTTCTCACGAAGAAAGAAAAAGCAATAAAGGAATGAGAAATGGGTGGCAATAAATGATGTATTTGACCTTGGTAAAATAATACAAATATGAGCTGAAAGATTCCAGGCTTTAAATTTATCCTTTTTTTCATGCGTGTTTAATAGGAAAGAGCCGTTCTTCTAAGAAGCTGCTTTAATTTCATTGGACAAGATTATTTTTTAAAAGAAAGGAAAAAAATAAAAGCTTCCTGAGAATTTTAAACATTGAAATCCTTTCATAAATGTATGCACTATTTGTTTTCTGCTTTCTCCCATACTTTTTTCTCTGTTTTTGTTGGCCGGAACTTGAGGTTCTAAACATACCTTGACTGTGTCTAACAGACACTGATCTGACACTGAGGAATCTCAACAAATCTAATAAAGAAGGATTTGATTTTTATCTATTACTTTTCTCGCCAAGATTTTTTTTTCATATGCTGCAGGACAGCTACTGGGATAGCTACACAACTAATGTTGGATGTCTTAGGTATCCGTGTACCTGTCATTTGAAGAATATGAGAAAGATTTTGAGAAGTCTTTGCATTATTGAAAAATTATTCATACAAATGTCTTCTTTCAAATTTTATATATTTATACAAATTCAGACAGAAGGAAAAAAACCCCAAGAGGTCTAAATCTCTATTTCAGATTAGAGTACTTCCCCAAATCCTTAAGCTTGAAGAAATTCTGTCTGTAAGAGAATTGCATGATTGTTTCAAGGTATTAAATTCTGGATATGTCTTCACATGTTTTAATTTGTAAAGTAATGAAACATTTATTTTGCCCCCATGCGTTCTTTCAACTGTCCAAAAGAAACCACAGGAAGGCATACAGTTTGAAATGTGTCCCTAGATAAAGGAGGTGTGAAATAACAACTGTTACAGCTTCTCTGCTTTGCTAACAGGAAAAGCCCTCAAATGCCTTATTTGTTTTGCTGGTGTTTTTATGGCAATACAAAATGCATTCTTGAGAAACAACAGAGTATTTATTTTCTAGGCTGAGGGTGTGTCAGAAGGGACACTACAGGGGGTTAATAGCTGTAAATCAAACACTTTGCATTTGGGTGAATTTCTGTTTATTGGTGCCAAGGTGGAAATCCATAGTAAGTAATAGTGTGGACTGTATTTGGAATTTTATTGTCTTGGAAAGAAATACTGTTATTTTTTCTTTAGTACTGTTTTAATACTTCTCATGAGCTGGCCAAGATGTGCTTAAAAGGCTGGCAAAAAGATTGCTGGTGATTGTTACTTGGGTAACTGACTCACGGCAAGGATATGTAACTGAGTTAATACTTGAGGGTGAATTTTCATCGTAATCATTGCTAGAAACCAAACTTTTCATTGCAGGTTGCTTAAATATATTACCCCACTGAAAGTAAGGGGGATGGCCATTGCCATGCATGCTGTTGTAAAATGGTGCTCCAGGTAAATAGATGCGAGAATAGGAAAAAAGGGAGGAGTGTAAAAATATCCATGTCTTTCTATCACATTGCTATCATACTTGTTCACAGATGTACACGTAATGAGTTGGGAAAGCGTAAAAGATGGGGGAGAGAAGCAAATAGGGAGTGTGCAGTCAGCATGGGGGAGTGTAGGGAAGAAGCTTGGAGGGCAGAGGAGTGGAAGCCGTGGCACGGATGGCAAGGGCAGGAAAGCAGCTGAAGTGCATCTGCAGTCGACAGACATGGCAAGGGGAAGGAGCTTCTAACGAGGGACAAACTGGCTGCTGGGTCCCCGTCCAACCCTTCACCACTAAAATGTTTCTGCCACTGCCTCAGATGCCTCTAGCAGCTGATTGCAGCTCTGCAACATCCCATTCCAAGGTATCATTGTTTTCGGTGTGCTGGTGGGAGAGCGGCATGGCAGAAGAAAGAAGGCAACTGAACTTGTCTAGTATCCTTATCTTGGGGTAGCTTTTGAGTTTCCAAGTATCAGGGAGTGAAAATACTTGTCTTAAGAGATGGATTCTTTGTGACAGCAGAAGACTCTCTTCTAGCTACCCTAGCGAGCTATGTTTAGTGCATCTTCTAAAAGCAGTGTCCTGACTCGAAGTAGAGCTGAGGTTTCATAGTTCAATACAAGACTTGCCTGCTCATCTGGTCCATACATGGAACTGTTTTGCAGCTGCTTAAATAATGTACCTTGAAATGGCAAAACAGTCTGGAGGGACTCATAGAACTTAAGTTTATGTATGTATGTGTATACGTGTGTACGTGTGTCGATGCTTTTGGAATGATTTCTTTCCAGATTTATTTGCCATAGATGACTTAGGTTTTCAAATGGACTGAAATAAACAGTGACAATTGAAATAAATAGTATCAGACGCTTCTGGATTGGCAGGCTACTATTTTAATTATATCAATCATTTTGGAGCCTAAAAAACAGAACTATAGTTGAAAGCGTGGGAAAGTAACTATAAATTACATCTTGGCGGTCTGTGCTCCTTCAATCACTTCCTGACTATGTTTACTCGGTCTCCAAGCCAAAATGAGCTTTTCTAACTGCAAACATTGCAAGCCTATCTAGATCTATAAAATGCAACCTGTTGCTTAGCCAGTAAAAAAAACCTGGACTTCGGAAATGGTCTCTGGGATTTCTGTTGTCAATAGAGCATGGCATAACTCTTCCATTACCACATCATTGGACTCATGTCAATGGGAGTAATAATTTTGCTGGTAACTTCAGGAGTTGTGATGCATCCTGAAAGCAGGTAGCGATAGGTAAAACCACTCCCCTGGAGACTTTATTGTGATATATTTCTGACGTAGACTCTAGAGTTGCAGAGCTAGCGGCCAAAAAGGAGGACTGAGAGGAACTGGCTGTTAATTTTCCATTGCTACCAAGGCAGAGCATCATATAAGCATCTGAAATTTTATGGGGAACCTATGGAAATGAAGGCTTTCAGGTAATGGAAGTGTATTCTGGTCACAGCCCTGTGCTGCCATGTTGCTGATGCTGTCCAGGGCAGTTAGGTTAGGATCAAGTTATGGGGTTGGGTTTTATTTTTTTTTGTGTGTTTGGTTTGTTTTGGGTTTTTCTGTATACATGAGAGGTTGCTAGAGCCAGAGGATGCTTGGGAAAGAAAATCAGCAGATTTCTATTCTCCTTGCAGTATTAAGAGTAGGAAGGATGGCATAAGAACCTACCCATCATTGATGCTCTTGCTAACGGAAAACTCATTTTTCGTTATTCTGCCTTTATTCACTTAGTAACAGAGGAGGCTTTTCAAGTATATTGGCTAATAGTCCTGCATTGTACTTTCTTGTGGTGGAGTGCCAGACATATTGTCATTTGAGATTTATGCCTGCAGTTGTGCATGCTTTGCTTTTCAGCCTGCCTCCTCCTCCCTCCCTTTCCTCAGCAGTCAGCTGCTGTCCCTCTGCTGCTAATTTACATCCCCAAATGAATGAAGCCTAATCCCTAACCCTTAATCCTCCTAAAACCAGCTGAACTTTGTGATCCTATCTTGATTTTGCAGGAGAATTAAGGAAAAAAAAAAAAGGGGGTGAAAAAGTATGACTTCAGTTCTAAAAAGGGTGGCTATCATTTCTGTGTCCGGGGATACTTTCTGTGAGTGCACTGGCATTTTAGGGCTCCATGTATTTTTTCCTTGTTATTTTATTTTTTTCACATTGAGCATAATCATCTGAGGTTTCTGCTTCAATTCTGCCTCCTTGCTGGGCAGTGTACACTCCTGGCAGAGGGGAGTCTGAGGAAGAGGGGTTTCCAAAGGAGACCATGCTCCCATGTACTAAAAGTAGAGTGGGGACAACGCACTTTCCCAGCCTACTATTTGATAGATGAACATAGCAATGAATAGAGATTTCCTTTTCTCTCCTTGTTAAAAAGCAGTAGTTTTTATTTCTGGAGCGAGGCAGCGTCCAAATGAGCCATTCCTTTTCTGCCTGTAGGACTCTGTGTTGGTACACTGCCAGCATCTTGTGCCACAAGGTTTCAGGCAGCAAAGGAGGATGCTCCTCTTTGAATCCAGTAGAGTTTACTTTTCTTCTCTTAATGCTACACTGCACGGTGAATTGGCAATATTTATCTTGCCATCTGCCTAGGTGAATTATCACAATGTTAAGATACGAATGCAGAGAATCTTTGTGAAGTTACTGGGTTTGGTCTGAAGTCAAAATTAGATCCGGCCTGAGAATTGAGTTTAAATCTCTCTTAATAGGGCTGTTGTAGAGTGACAGAGCAGTGGCAGAACCTCTTCCTCTGACAGAGGGTGAGGTGCATCAACTGCAGGAGCTCAGTGTGGATGCAATCCCCTCCTGTAAGCCTGTAGGCAAAGCTCAGCAAGAAGATTCTCATGGCTATAGCTCATACCCCATCTGCCCGTGCTGCTCTCACTTCTAGGCTGGATTACTGCAGCTTTTGCATTTTGGAAAGTATGGTTGGTACTCAGTAATATGTCATGTGGAGAGCACAGGTTGGGGACCCCCACAGTTCCTTGTTTCAAGAAATGAACATTATAAAATGTGCAATGTTTAACTTTGTAACTGAAACAAGAGCGAATAGTACAGCATAGGATTAAATACAGGCGTGCTCAAGCAACCAGAAGCAATGGGGTAGTTTAGGAAAGGAAAGGAGAAACCCATAAAAATGTGGTTCTCCTTGGTGGAGATCTCATGGACAAGCTTCTTGTTATGCCTCCTTAGAAAGACAGTGCTCTGCACAGCTGTTAGCCACGGAAGAGAGAAATATGTATGTACGTGTCCAAACGTGAATATTCAGTTACTAACCCGGTTTCCCCAAATACTTGGAATGGAGCTTTCAGCAGAACTTGTTAGCTTAACAAAAAAAAAAAAAGAAAAAAAAAAAGAAAAGGAAAAAGTCCCCTTGAAATAAAGTCTTCGGTCTCCAGATATAAGATACTGCAAAACTGCACTAGAGAACCCGTTAAATGGTACAGAGACAGGAGGATGGGTAGGAAGGAAGGGAATTCTGCCTACGTCTCTTATTCTGCTAGTGGCACGCGGGCATACTGTGCAGATGGCTTGAGCACAGCGTTTGTGGGGTCTTTTTAATAGCTAGGCTGAGTTATGGAGGTGAAGGTAGGATTCATGCATTTTGTCAACCGTAAAAGCAAGCTTTAACTCACCAGTCTGAATGTCTTTAGTGTCTTTTTCACTATACTTTGGTCAAAAACAGAGCTCTGTTCCAAAGTGACATACATTATCTTGTTTTTTTTCTTTCTTCTGAGGTGCCTAAAGAAAGGCAGACCTGATCTCTTCCAAGCCTGTGAAGGAATGCGTAAAATAGAGTTGTCTGGTGAGGCCAATAGTATCTTTTCATAAAGACCTTAAGTAGCCAGCCTTTGTGTCCCTGCACAATCTTTATGGTTGCAGGAGCTTAGCAGGAAGCTTAGAGAGCTTTGCATGTGTTTTGCTGCTTTTCTCGTCAGTGCCTTAGTGCCTGCTGATTAAAGGGTCATAAATCTTTGCAATATTAGCAGAGGAGCCCATTTCCATAGCAAATGACAACCTTTCCCTGCCTCCTTTTAACTGTTATCGCACACATGCGGCAGCTACTTGTACATATCGTTGTCACACACCACATATATTCCACGCAATGAGTGCTCTCTTCCTGGAAACCTGAAGCTCTCACCACCACTAGAGAGTAGCCTTTACTCTTGAGGTCACCTTACTTGGCAAGTCAGTGAGTTAATGGGTCTGAAAAGATTATCCTAGACCAAAACTGATGTAAACATTCTCCCTTCAATGTAGAATATATGGACTAGGATGCCTTTCATCTTTCTCTGCACATGCCAGACATTTGCTTCTTTCTTCTCATCGTATATATGTGATAATATACCGAGTTCAGATTTATGTCTAGAACACGATGTGTTCGTACTCCACTTCATTACACCTTCTTTTTCCCTTTTATTTGGAAAAGAAGTACCTTAAAAGCCTTTCTTCAATTCAGGTTTGATTTGTTTATTCAGTGCTTTCCAAAAGCAGTCTGGTTTCGAGTCCCTCATCCCCTTCATTTCCTCTGCTGTTCCCCTGCAATATATCTCCTTTCAGTCAAGGATGACTCTGTCTGTAGTGGTTTACTCCTTCGGATGCTTTGAAGAAGTTCCAGAAGGCAGATTTCACTATTTGCTTTGGGAAGGTCCTTTAAAAAAAAAAAAAAGAAAAGAAAAGTAACTAACATAAAACAGCTCTTTAGCATGAGGTATTTTGAGAATTAAATGTTATTTTTTTCCCCCCCCAGGTGATGATCTAAAATGCACTTTACTATTTAAGATTATGGAGAACATCTGAAAGTTATAATGGGCATTTCAGTTCTTACCTTTTACTGAACGTCAACAGCCCTTAATGGCTCTGTGCTGTTGGAAGTTGTGTTTTGGTTAGGGGTTCACCTTGAAGGTCTCTGAAGCTGAACTACTGTTAGCTTCTCTAGCAAAGGGACAATTTTTTGTATCATCCAGATGTCTTCTGTTTCTCCCAAACAGACATTCGTAGGTCTACATTCAGACATCAGAATCTGTGGACCGCAGTTATTCCTCCTTTTTCCTATGTGTTTGGGTTTTTTTAGTTTTGCTTATTTGACTGTGAGTCAATCCAGAATAATTTCCCCCCCTCAACTCAAGGATAATTCACACACTTGATCCAAAATCTTGTCAACTCAAAAACTTGCTTACTGATGTATCAACACAAGGTGTTTAAGGAGACCTAGGACACCATCACCGTAATTGTGGTTATTTCACTCACTAGTTTACATTGTTATATATCTTGTTTCTCTTATATTAGGCAAAAAAAGGTGCTGTCCAATAAAAATGCATCTACTTGTTAACAGATTTGTAGAAAATGTATTTTGGAGGATGTTTTCACCACAGCTTTCTTGATACTGCATTGTGCTATAAATTTCTGTTAAGTTTTTCTAAATTCTGCATACTCCTGTCCTTTCTGTCCCTTGTCCTTGCTCCGACCACTGCCCACTCTGGGTAGGGGCAATTTGGAACCTTCTCTCTTTAGTAGCAGGCAATTTTGACCCATTGATCTTGACATACAGAGTGACTCACTTTCTAGGCATGCCAAGTACTTGTGAACTATTCCTACGACGTGTAGCCTTAGTTTACCTCAACCCTGAATATAATTTCAGCATAGCTGACAAATTCCAGGGAAGTGTTCCTCTCTTGTGAGATTTAGGGGAAACAAAATTTAGAACTCTTGAAGGACGAGAGATTCCTCAAGTTTCCTTTGGTTAAAAACACCATGTACAAAAGGATGTATGGGAGGAAGTCATTGCGTGGTGGCCAGGGAGGGGACTCCTCTGCGGTCCCTGGGTATGGTTGAACCTCCCTGCACTGCTGGAGGTGGCTCTTCATCTTCCAATGCGAGCTGGAATGTTGCTTGATATCCAGTGTGGTTTAGAACTGTGTATTGCATGCATGCGTGCTTATTTATTTGTAGTTGTTTGATTTTTTAAGTCAAGTACCCCAGGTTTGGGGGGAATGAATCCGAGATCATCAGAAAAGCAATTTATCCTGAGTATTTTTCTTATCGTTCCAGGACTCCAGTTATTTTAATATGTTATTCTGGAAGTTCACCATCTGAAATTTAGCATCACTTGCTGCACAAGTGATCTTGACACAAATTGCTTCAGAATTCAGTTCAGTCCTCTTACTGGTGGCATTTAGGAAGAGCTTTGCCGGAGGACGCTGCTTGGGATGGGACAGGCAGAGGTCCATATGTCCTGGCTGACTGTGCACCTTCTTAGGCCACTGTCCTGTGCATCCCAATGTGCTCTTTAGATCAGTGACTTGGCCAAATACACGTGAGCCTCCGTGCCAGCCAAAGGTCCCCTGCTGTAAAGGTGCCTGTAGCAGCTCAATGGAAACAGCCGTCTTAATTCTTCAGTTCTCTTCTGGAATGGCCAAGGGAAGGAATGGCAAAGGGAAGTCCCTGGTGGGCTGCGGTGGAGGGGCACCTTTTAGACACTGTTATGTATGACAGGATATAATTAGTGCTCTCTGTATTAACAGGTAGATTGGCAATGTACTCTTCCTCTCCTAGTAATCCCACTGTCTTTTGAGTATGACAAGTGGATAGAGGGAAGTTGTCATCTTCATAAGAATCAAGTGCTTGTATCTGTAGTGCTCTGCTCCAACGCAGGAGCTTGTAAACTTCCTAGCTCTTCAGAAAACATTGTCAAGGCTTTTATCTATTCACAGAGAAAAGTAACGTCTTTAAAAAATAAAACATCACGACTAAGAAACAAATACAGTTTTTAGCTCAGTTGTGCACAGCGGTGGATTTTATCTTACGTATTTTGTGGGGTTTACAATATATTTTTGTGGGAAGGGATTGTATGCTTCCTCTTCATACACTTTTTAAGATATAAGTCACCTTTATCGTGTGATAAATTTGCATACCTATACGTGACTGTAAAACACATATTTAATCTGTTTTAACAAATTTGACCTCCTGAAACATTAAAGAGATTTTTCTCATCATTTCTACATTTCTTATGAATTTCTAGATAAACTTATCTTTTTAAGTACCCCATTTGATCAGACTTTAAGAATTATGTAACTGAGGTTTGGTAAAAGAAGGAAATTCATAAGAAATCATCTGTCAGACTGAAATAACTTTACAACAAGTTGAGTTGTCACACTAAAAGGGACTTGATTATTTTATTTCCCTTGGCAGTCTTCTAAGTGTATGCAGTGAATTCAGAAATCACTCTTAACAAAACTCTCTGCTGTCTGGATCTTGGCTTCTCAGGGCTGTGTTACTGCAAAGCTGAAATTTCTATCTAATACACTGTTGTGTGTGAAAACATATATTAAAAAAGAATCAAAAGAAGGGACTTGACAACTCTGATGATTTTGTCCACAAAGTACTTATCTTCCAGTAATATTTTAAATTGGTTTCTTGCCTAATTTGTATGGTTAATTCCTTAAATGCTGTTTAATCAAATTTCTAGTAGCCTTTTTCTTGTCTACATGAGCCTTCTGTAAGAGAAGGAACGCTTTAGGTACAGTGCCCTGTAGCCCCTTGGCAGAGTGTTATGCATGTAGTGCCCAGCAAAGCCCTCCTCTCCATTAAATACACCATTAAATAAATACTAAAGAGTATTTTCTCTTGCATTCGCTGTGTTTTCTGTCATAATGTGGGAATATTACCTACTAGGGGTTTTATGTTCAACACTATGCTTTCCTGTTCTAAATATAATGAATTAATGTTATGTTAGGATAATGAACATAATATTACACTGCTATAAACACCAGTTTCAAAAGCTTTGCATATACTTCAAATACTGAAACTGGAATTATACTAAGGCATATAGATGGTCTTCTCTTGCTGATACTGACACTTTTAGGCCCGTTTATGGGATATGATAGGATTTTAATAGCAGGTAGAATGTCTGCAAGTCCTTAATGAAAAAATCAAAAGTCATGTTTTACAAAATGGTCTGTAGCTGACTTGAAAAAACCAAGCTTTTACCTTTATGCTTTGCATCGAAGTATTTATTTCTGATTTTAAAATGCAGAATTCTGTTCCTGATCATCTACGTAGCAACTTTCACATCAACTTGCTTACATCGTCTGAAACATCAAGTCAATGTTGCAGGCATGCATTTGGTTTTACATTATGATATATCCCGTTCCTTTGTCTTTCAAAATTCTAACAAAGCTTTTCCTTTCTCCTGGGGCAGGATGACAAGGACTTGGTTCATGAGTTTGTTGTTGCTGAAGGTCTGACTTGCTTAATCAAAGTGGGAGCAGAGGCCGACCAGAATTATCAGAACTACATACTGAGAGGTAAGGGAAATGCACCCAAAAGTTGTTTTTTATTGTTCTGAAGCTCTCCTAGATCTGCTGCAACTTGCCATGTTAAGCGTCTTGGAAGGTGCTTCGTGGTTTGGTCTCGCTTCTTGAATGTTATGCAGGAAAATTCAAGGGGGATTAATGCTCGTCGGTGAGCAGGGTGACTTGAAAATTCAAATATTGATAGTTTCTCCATCGTCCAGATTTTCTTGTAGATTATACTGAAAAATCTATAATTCTAAGAAAGAAAATGCTTACTAAAGTTTTCACTGTAAATGTCAACATCTGAATGATCTCACCACAGTATTGCATGTACCTTCATCCTACTGAGATGCCATCCAGGTATGGATTGAGAAATGTTAAAAACCTCTTCCACATTGATTGCTTTTTTCTTTCTTTCCTCCTTTTTTTATTAAAGACAAATGAAATGTTGTCCTTTTTACTAGGATACACCCTAATGAATGCAGAATTCAGGGAGATCAAAGTGGTCTCGTTCCTGTTGTGGCTTTTCTAGCTCACAGGAGCTTGGTGTCCATGGTCTGAAGTTAGAGATTTTCCGCTGAATTCAATGAATGATAAAATGGAGCCTTAATGCCAATGTCTATGGCATCATACTGAGGAGACTTCAACCTCATCTTCTTGCATTGTTATTACTAGGTGATCGCAGCTTGTTCAAAATAAATTTAAATCAAACACACAAAACAACAGCAACAGCTAACTGTGTAGAAATATGCCATAAAGCTAAAACTTATTTTAAGAAGATGCTTTCAGGGATTGGTACCTTCTGAAGTCAGGTCTGGTTTTTCCCTGTTTTGCTGGTGCATGAAGCAGAAGTTTCTCTCTGGGTAGGGTATTCTAGCATCTCTTACAACAATATGATTTTGCTGTGTGATGTGGGTTTTGTTTCAGACACTAAAATTGGTCTTGGTTGCCTTTCAGGAAGTTGAAGGCTTGTTACAATTCCAAGATTATGTCAGCTGGTTTGCAGTTCCAGGAGCCAGCGTGTACTTTCTGAATAGGTCTACATGTGCAATGAGATAAAGACAGGTTTGGAAGTACAGTGTAGCCAGACAATCTTATCCAAATACGTTGAGGAGGGTGCTGAAAAGAAACATTAAATACGTCATGGAAGAGTGTTTCTGGTATATTATTTTTGGAAGACCATAGCGATTGGTTGGATTTTTTGGGTTTTGACAGTTGTGTGTATTACTGCAGTGCTGCATTTTACTGAAGACGGAGTACTGGTGAATAGGTGAATAAATTTTACTGAACATACATCACAGTTAGTACTGAAGTGGTCTCACAAGCTTTAAACTCAGTGTTAAGTTACAGAGGAAAAAGAAAAAAATAAGATTGGCTTTGTGTCGAATTTTTGTGGCGTATTGCTGTGGTGTCCTTGTGCAGATCCTTTTGGAGTAGAATATGTTCTCCTTATTTTCTCTGCATTTAACCTGAATCATAAAGGGGTTAGTTTTCCTTAGTTCCATATTCCGGCTGCGTTTCTCCAGCACCTTTAGTGTAATTCACTACGTTCGTCTCGTGATCCTAACCCAGCTTGAAGGGCTTGTGACAGCAAATGGCAGCCTTAGGTACAGTGCTGCACCTTCTGCCTCCAGGGCTTGCTTATGTGGGGATGCCCATCAGCTTGAGTGAGCAATGTCCGAGTGTTTCCAGAGAACTCGTTCACCTGCGCTCTACAAGAAATAGCTCAGGACATAGGAAGGAAAATAGATTGGAAATATATGTATACGTAAGGGTTGTAACTGGTTCAGCGAGTTCCAAGGTACGTGGTATTTCTTGAGGACGTTGCTTTCTATTTTCCAAAGGTCTGCATTGTTTTACTCTGTTTCCTAGTTGTGAATTTCTGTTTAGTGGGTTTGAATTGGTTCAAGCCAGACCAAGCTGCCAAAAAAATGACTAAATATGAGTCACAAAAATTTTAGATGATTTAATGGGTAAGTGAAAAGAAGTGTGGCTTTTACATACTATACTGAGAAATCCAGACAGTTCATTGATCATCCAGTTCCAACCCCCCTGCCATGGGCAGGGACACCTCCCACTAAAGCAGGTTGCTCAGAGCCCAATCCAGCCTGGGCTTAAACACTTCCAAGGATGGGGCTTCCCCCACCTCTCTGGGCAACCTGTGCCAGTGTCTCACCACCCTCATGGGGAAGAAATTCTTCCTACTGTCTAACCTGACAACTCCTGTATTAAAGGTTTATAGGTTCATATATGAAGTCAACAGCATCTTGAGTCTGATAGAACAGCAGCTTTATTATGCCCTACATTTTTTTCCTTATACATATTAAATGTTGTTTCATTTTGGAATTGTGTTTGTATGAGCATGCTTTTATCTTTGTGCAGACAGAATGAGTATATAACAGTAGTCTTATTTTATTTTCTGTTTTCATTTTGCAAGGTCTTTCAGGACTTTTAAATCATCTTATGGGTGACTTCTACCAGAAAAGTCCCATGTGAGTCCTAAAATGTAAATAATAAAGAACTAAGTATCTTAAAAACACTGAACACACCACCTTAAAATACTGAAATCGTGTGTGAAAAATAATTCCAAGGCACATTCTGACCTTTGCTACACGTTTAAATTATGTAGGGATCAGTTAAACAATTCCCTTCAAGCCTGGTACCTGCAGTTTGCACAATTGTCAACCACCAGTGACAGAGAAGCTCACAAGAGGAACGGACACTTCCCACAGTACAGGAGTGGGAATTGAGGAGCCTGAAGCTTTCCAGTCCCACACTGGGGCATGACAGTGGGGGAAACTTTTGATTCCTCACCTTTTGGGAGCCAAGCTTTGCAGAGGGATTAGATGGTGGGAAAGGATGTAGCCGTATCTGGACAGTTACCCTTTTAGTAACCTGTATTTTGCCAGTGTTTTTACTTAGTGTAGTGTATGTGACAACAACAAAAAGTGGAAAGAAATTACTGTAAGTGCTGCTAATTGTAAAGCAGAAAACAATTTTACTGTTGGAACTGTGAGATGCTGAGCTGTTTGACAGGCTGGTCGACTGTGCTCAGGAGCCACCAGAGTCAGTCCAAATAACCCATGAATGCTCAGGCAGGGAGTCAGGTTTTCTAAAGCACTGGGCAAATGCCTCAGTCACAGAGGTCTACCAAAGCCCCTGACAGTTAGGCCTATTTATAAAGCCAGAGACATGCAATCCCACCCGCAAGCCAACTTTAGAATGCAGGGCTGTGCTGCGCATTCTGGGAAATCAGATTAAATTCCTGAAGCGACTCGGGGCCGTGCGGGAAAAGACCATCTGGTTACTGTCTGTCACCAGGATATTGTGTGCCTGAAGATGTCAAGGAGCTCGAGGAAGTCGAAGGCGAGGGTGAGGTTTTGCAAGCAGGCAGTGCGAGCTGCTGCTGATAACCCGACCGTTCTGAAAGCCAGACGTGAAGTTATCAGCGAGCTGGTGGCATTTCTGCGTCGAGCCAACTGCTACTAGGAATGCTTGGGGTTTATAAGGGTGCTCTCTCTCTCTCTCTCTAACTGGGAGGTGATCCCTTTCCAGGAACTGGCTGGCCGTTTTTATCAGAAAGACCCCTCGTTATCCCAAAGACATCAATGCTTCCAGTGCTCTTGAATTGTCCTCCCTCACCCTGATAGATTACGTGGCTTTGGCCTCTGGCATCAAAGGTTAGATATTACCAAGTGTTTAGCATGAGGAAGTGCATTCTTCTGCAGTAAATGTGCGTGAAGCGATGTATCATCAGCGGGGTTTGTGTGAATATCAAAGGACTAGAAATAAGGTCCGCGAGAGGCTACGTCTGTCCTAAGTAGACACGTCTTGCTGGGTTGGTCCCTCAGCAGTAAAACGGATGGTAGGAATGTACGTTTAGTAGGGAAAATGGAGCGAATGCTGTGTGTCGTGCATACCTTTGTGTTATTTGTGTTTCAGTATGAACGGGAGAACTGCTGAAAGTTTTCCAGCTGTAGAAAAATATCCCAGCCCCAAGTAAATAGGAGCAGAGTGCATTTAGGCTCACCTTTGCATTTCTTTCTTTTCCTGAAGCCAAGAATGAAAACTTTACCGAGTTTCTTCTCTTAACCTTCAGCGTGCACCCGTAGGTGACCATGAAGTTCTTGCACATATCTCTACATATTCAAGTTGACTTCTTATGTGTGGTCTTTTAAAATTAGGTTAGCATCTCAGTTGATCTCGAAGTAGGTCTAGTAACTGCCTGTGCTTTAGAGAGAAATCAAGTGCCTAAGGCTTGGCTACTTAGGGGTGTTGCTTCTGAGAGGAACTCATTGGCTCAGTCTTCCTGTAAATTCAGCTCTTTGATCTTTCTGCTGAGTCCTCCAAGAAGCGTATCAGAATTGGACACTTGTCCTGTGGGGATTTGAACATTTTCACATCATTCATTTTATTCTGGACATCAGACTGCAGTCCCGTGAAACCATACCAACAGACAGCAACTCCACCTGGAAGCTCTTGTGTCCACATAGTATGGGGCAGCTCCACATAGAGACAGAGAAAATGAATCCTACCAAACTGACTACAGCTGTGGTAGCAAATTAGTGTACCTGTGTTAATAAGATCTATTAATGAGCAACACTGCTGAGCTTATTAGGTACAGCATTGCTGGGATGCCACCTTACCCCCTCCCTTTGTGGAATGGGCTACACTGCCAGCTTTCCATCAACGAATTCTGTAGGTGCCATTGCATAGAATCATCGAATGTCTTGGGTTGGAAGGGGCCTCTAAAGGCCATCTAGTCCAACCCCCCTGCATTAAGCAGAGAACTGCTTTGTTACAGTCTCTATCAAAAGTAACAGTCCCAGAAAAACCAGGCCTATATCTGAGGGCTCAGTACCTCTTCTTGCTACGTGTGTGCAGATACCTCAAGTTGTGGCTCTTTTTCTGTCTTGAAAAACTATGGAATGAAAAAATACAAATGGATTTAGCATCCTGATTCATGAACTCTTCAGAGATAATGAGATTACAATGCTCGTCATTGGACAAGAAAGGCACATTATTCTACCTCCATGACTAATAATATAAACACTAAACCTCCTTGGCCCAGTAGCTAAACCCTCTCTCACTTTTGCAAATATCTCTTAAAGAGTAAATGCATTTGTTTACTTGTCCAAGGGTAGTTGGCAGAGCTTGACCTGGGAAACGATGCAGTTTGAAAAGAGGATGAACTCTATGCTTTTAGCATTTCCTTTCTCCATTTCTCATCTGCATATTTTACAATTATATTTATTAGATTTGACCTATGTGTGCGTTACACAGAGTTTCCTACCAAGCACAACCTTAAGTGTTCCCTTAGCTTGTGGAGCAAGCGCTGCTCTCTCCTCCTCCTCCCTCCCTTCTCACTGGATGTGATCCTGATCCGTGATCCATCTGGAAGCAGAGCCAGATGGTGCTCAGAGAGTATACAGTACAAGTCCTCCCAGTCTGGGATGGGAATTGGCACTGAAGCAAATTTGAGTTCAAAAGTTTAACCGCCCCGTAGTAATTTACACATCTACAAATAAACTGAGCTGTTCCTTTCTCTGTGCGTTATACAGAATGGCCTTACATGTTGGGACTGCTATAGGATATAGGGTTCTCATGGTCTCCATGAAGTTCAGCAATAACACCGCTGTAAAATTATGGATTTCCCTTGTTTTTAAAGCTGACAGAGGCTGGGAGGCATTGGGTTGCTTTCTGTCTCAATGAAAATGAATCTTCAGGTTTCGTGTAATTTTTTTTTTTAACGCTTTGTGAAGTTCCCATGAAATGTGACACCTCAGGCTATGCAGACCCCATGTAAAACAAGGAACTGAACCATGAAAAATGCACATGCTTAACTACTAAGCAAAAAAATCAGTACTTCGGAAGTAGTCCCAGGGGCTTTTGAAGCCATTATGGATGTTATATGATTTAACTACTCAAACTTCATGAATGAGCCTTGAAAACAATGTACCAATTCCAACTGGTAGGAGCATATTAAAGGGTATTTCTGCCTTTTTATAGTAACCTTTTAGCCTGAAAGTATCCAAAAATCTGATTCATTAGAGGGGAAAATGTGCATGCAGACATTCATAAGCCGGCACGGACACGAACGCTTGCACAAAGTATGTGGCTGCTGGCAATTCCACTGGGAGTGGTGTGCATTGAATATAGGCACATAGAACACGGTAGAATGTGGGTGTGACGCGGGGTTTGGTTACTCACGTTTCAAGATTAGATGTTTCTACAGCTCTTTGTGATGGCGATTGCCAGGCTGCTGCACAGAACCCTCTATCTTGATACGGAAGCAGGGAAAATCAAGGACTCGAGGAGGAGGAGAGGTGGGGTCAAATGCGTCGGGTGATTAGAAAGTGCTGACTATTGCTCCATGAAGGTGATTATTGTTTAACAGAAGGACGTGTCAAAAACGAGATTCTTCAAATGTCTTCGGAATTCATTTCCGTATCCAGATGTGCTGGATTTATTTTAGGTTACATCTCAGCCCTGCCTGTCTGGAATTTTTGCAAATGTGCACGCGTATGCATTTCTATCGATCCTGTTCTCAGAGGTGCAATCGGGGAGCAGAGGCAGTGGACTGTAAGCTCTTAAAATACTTATTTTCGTTACTGTGAGGCAGTGATCTGCTTTAAGCCTCTGATGGCTACGGCATCAAAATATTAAAAAAACACAGCCAATTCAAGAATTTAAAAGCCGAGTTGTAGGCCTCGCCCGTAGAAGCACAGTATTAATTACTAACCTCTCATAAATGCTGTGTTCCTACATATGTTTCTAAGAGAAACAATATTCATAGGCTGATGACAGCGAGAGATAATCTTAGTGAGCGTATGGGAATAATTGCCATTTCTGCTTGCTGCTATGGAGGGTATCTGCTTGCCTGTTCTTCTGTGGAGCATTAAAGAGCACAGGAGGAGTAACACGTGCCCCTTGGGACGGTAGAAGCAGCTAATAGCTGCATGTTTACACACGTTGAATGAGAAAAGACCTAAACTCCTTTTGCTTCTTCGTAATGAAGTATAAGGAGCAGTTTACTCCCAGTGCTACTCACTGCCCTCCTCCTCTCTCCCCTCTGCCACCTACTGTAGGCAGGACCAGAGTCACTGATGGTGGTGGTGGAGAGAAGAGAGGAGAAACGTGACCTGGCATTCTCTCACCCCCCATGCCTACGTGAAGGTTGTTGGGGGATGTGTGAGTAGGGGTTGAGCAGACCAGGAAAGGCAGCCAAGTGTAGGTGCTGAGGAAAGATGGACAGGTTATTGTGTCTTCCCTTTGCAAGCCAGAGGGAGAAGAGTTGTGGCTGGGGCTCCCTGCCTGCTGGTGAGGGAAAGCACAAGTTTATCCCGTTCCTCCAAGTTTTACAAAAAGTGGGGATTGATAAACTATGAATTGATTACTTGTAGCACAATTTCTTTCTCACCGTATTTCGAAGCAAGAGGAAATATTTCTTGTTTTTAGTGTGTCCTCCTTGGGTACTGCAAGGAAGGAACCGAAAGAAGACCCGAGCCAAGCCAAGCTGGCAAAGCAGTCCAAGAGGGGAGAAGCGCCCAGAGACCCTTTGGATCTCTCAGCTCTATGCTGAATATGCCGTATCTGGGCTGGAATCCCTCGTTGGTCAGTTTATGGTCCCCTCTCCTGTCCACTCCTCCCCGCAGGTGCCTCCTTTCTCTTTCTGCACCCCCCAGCATGGTGCACAAGACCTAGCAGTGGCCTTGGTCTGCGCCCCAACCTTTGGTAGTAACTCTACCATGGGGTGTTCTCAGTGCTGAGAGCAGACACTGCCTGTGAGAACAGGCTGCTGCCTTCAGACAGTGCAGTGGGTTAGAAGAACTGAGATGAAAAGAAAAATTACAGAACAGAATTAGTTCTGTTCTCACTCAAACCAGGACAGCACTGAACTTGCACAATAATCTAAAAATCTCTGGATGAAAGAGAATATAGAGAGAAGGAGTTAAAGAGTTGCACCAGAATCGCTCCATGTTGTATTAGGCCTGAAAGGATATTAAATGAAGGAAGATGGTATGTAAATACTATGGAGAGAGTCTCCATAAAGAAAGATCTCCCTGCTGCTGGGTAGCCAAGAGGTGTTAACATCCCACAGGAAAGGTTATTGTTTAAGGGCAGATCCTACAGGGTGCCTTTAATGAAAGGCTAGGATGGACAGACTTTCTTTTGGAGATTACTGTATCTTCTTTTGACATTTCACAGTTCCCTAAAGTGGAGAAACTTTTAAAATACTGCTGTTTGCTGGGAGGGGTGCCATCAGACACCTCTGCTGTTACAGTACATTGACTTGAGTCACTGAAGTGCTACTCAGGATTTAGTATATCTATAGTGTGTTTTAAGTGGGTTTATTTAAATGACAAGGGGAATCTTAAAGACTTCTGCCAGTGCTGGGCAATATCCTGTTTCCTCCTACTTAATCTACCTCTTATTATATTTTATCACCTGCCTAGACAAGATTCTCAACTTAGAATCATAGAATGGTTTGGGTTGGAAGGGACCTTAAAGATCATCTAGTTCCAACTCCTCAGCCATGAGACATCTTCAACTACACCAGGTTCCTCAAAGCCCTATCCAACTTTTGCCTTGAACACTTCCAGGGATGGGGCATCCACCACTTGTTTGGGCAACCTGTTCCAGTGTCTCACCACCCTCACAGTAAACAATTTCTTCCTGATATCTAATCTAAATCTACCCTCTTTCAGTTTGAAGCCATTACCCCTCATCCTATTGCTACACTGCCTGATAAAGAGTCCCTCCCCACCTTTCCTGGGTCTGCCCTCTCCGTGCCCTGTCTTCCTAATTTAGTTCTCCAAATCCCTGCCTCAGGGAGAGCTCCGTCATTTGTCAAGTTGCGTTCCAAATTGGTTTTGGGTACAGGAGGGTTGCACAGCACTCACTCCTGACAAGTATCTTGAGTAACAAGGGTCCCTGTCTTCAGACTTTCAGCCTTGAGTGCTCTGAATCTCAGTTTTGTTTTTAAGGCAGCAAATTTGACACAGGGTTTCCAACTTCCCAGATTCAGCGGTGGCTCACCGCCAGCTTGCTTTTAGTATTTAGGTTAATAATGATGATGGAAACATTGTTTGTTGTAGTTACGAACCAGATCTATTGGTTATATGCTAAGAATATTCTTTTATATGTGCTTTTGATGAAGGTTTCTTGTGTTCTCTAAGATGGTTATGGACAAATGCACTGAGAATGTTGTTAAGGTTGATAAATAAAACTCTTTAAAATTAAGAAATATCTGTGGGATCTTACATTGCAGATGTTCCTGCCCTCTTTTTGGGGAAGCTGATCCAATCTTTGATTTCACAGAGCTACAGCTTTCTTTACAGCAGCACTTCTTCAGCTTGTGAGCACCATTGTACCGGTGCACTTCATGAACGCATTTAAAATAGCTCATCTTATCATCAGTGCTCCCCAAGGCTTCGGGATTTGTCTCATACTCTGCAAACTCTGTGACAAAATGTTTGTTTTCTCGTGGACCTTTCTGTGGTTTGTCACTAAATGTTATCTAAGAGCTGAAAGGGCAGCATTATCTTTGTGTTGCAGATAAGGAAATGAGGCACTTGAAAACCAGCATATTCTGAATTCAGACAGATTCAGTAAGCCTAAGTGCTGGGTTTGGGCTTGTCCTTGGGCTGGTTTATCAAACTTGCTATGGTACCTTATGCCTTTTTAATTTTTACTCTTAGATCTTCTTTTCTTATTTAGACTATTGCCCAGCCTGTCCGAGGGGTTTTTTTTCTGTGATCTGTCTCTGTATTTTCCCTTTCCCATATCAACTTCATTTAGCCTACCTCACTTTATGAGGTTGTGTTGGTTTGACCTTGGCTGGACACCAGGTGCCCACTAAGCTCTATCACTTCCTCCCCCCTTCCTCTCAGCTGGACCAGGGGGAAGAAAAATAAGCTGAAACCCGTGGGCTAAGACAAAAGCAGTTTAATGAGGAAGCAAAGCAATGCCGTGCGTATAAAAATGGCAGCTGACTCTACTTCAGACTTTTCTTTCTTATGGCACTGAAAAACAAAAGCCCCAGACTAAATTAGCTTGAAATGAAACATGTATTTATTAGTGTTGTATTCTTGTTACCCTCTATGCTGCCAGGCCTCCTACTTCCAGGGAGACAGGTCATGCAACATCCTGCTTTCCAGCACCGAGCTCCGGTCAGTCACGCAGACTGGGACAAGCAGCCCTCACTTGATACCGCGTGTTGGGAGCTCAACAACGGGTTCAGGTGGCATCTGTGGTACTTAACTGAAAAGCTGCCTTAATTAACATGATTGTCCCTTTCATTAGTAAAACTAAGAAGTAGAACAGGGCTGGTCTTTGCAAAGCTGTCTTCTGAAATTCGTGTAGATTGGGATTTTTTCATCATAGTCTTGACCTCAAAACACCAGATCTTCTTTAGCAGGCCTGTCAAGGTGTGACAGTGGCCTTCTTTGCCAGTCACATTTATTTCCATGCACTTTGGTGAGGTTTCTTTCAACGGCTGCCTCTTCCGGTGTCCTAGTTAATTTGCGTTCATAATCCATGAAATTTCTGTCTTGGGGAAGGGAAAAGGTAATTTAGGACTCTGGCTGTGCCTTTCAGTGGAAAAGCCCGCTTGTTTGAGATGTGTGAAGGCTGACGGGGAGAGGTGTCCATAAGCTAATAACTGCTGGAAACTGTCCAAAGGAAAGGCCTGTCCCTCTTCAGAAGGAAATGTTTTCTGCTGTACTAACAGAGACTGCCATAATTGCAGTAAATTAGGTTGTCTGTATAGCTCTGCTACTATAATTCTATCTCCCGGAAATCAAACCTAATGAGAAGGCACTTCAGCTTATTAGGAAGCAGGTTACATTGGTTACACTTTTGACATCGTCTTTATGGCTTTTTATAGTTATTCTGTTATTCGCTCAGAAAAAGTCAGGAACAGGGATATGATGTGCATTACTTTAGTTTTCTGCCTACTATTGTTCCCATAATGATTAATCCATTAATCAGATGTTTATCCCGTAGAATCAAACATGCTCCTAAACTGTTACAGTCTTCTACAGAGTCTCTCCTCTCTCTGTGTGCATGCACCTGCTACCAGTGGAAACGCTCAGATTTCAAGTGTGTCTTTTGTTCTTTGGTTTTCTTGCTCTCTGGTTATGCATATCATACCTTCTGCTTCGTATGAGGTCATTGCAAACTGTGTTCTTCCTGTAGGAAGAGTTGTGTGGTAAAATGCATCATTTAGGCCTGTGTAAAGTAAGAAATCACAGCTGTTGCTCACATGTTTTCATATTCTTTCATTTGGCTTCAGAAACCTCTTGCAACAGTTCTTCTTTTGTTTACTTTATAACAGTGACAACATGAGTTATGACTGTGATTGGATTGACTTTTTCCTCTTCAAAATTCAGGCTCTGCAGATGTCTTGCATTGAAACTCTGAAAACGAATGCAGCATAACCCCTGCTCTTTCACTAAATACTGTGAAGTTGTCATAAACGGTTATTTTGATTTTAATAACGATAAAAAGAGGAGAGTATTTCTCGACTGGTGGGGAATGGCTAGGTTTAGAAATCAAATTTTCTTGAGCTTCCTGCGATCTCTCTCTGCAGCCCCTGAAATTATATTCCAATAGAAGTCAGTGATGAAAGTGGTGTGAAACATAAACTTTTCTCTCCAGATACATTATTATCTTGGACCCTAAACTAGATGATGTCTGTTGTTTATATCGTGCATTTTGTCATAAAAATGAAATTCTGAAACCACTGTGGAGGCCTGGGTTTTGAAAACATGATTTGAAAGATCTTGTACAAATAAACAACAATCCTTTTTTCAGTTAATTATACACAAATAACAGCATTTACCTTGAATGTCTGGGGGTTTTTATGATACTGTAAGATTTGGGTTTTGGGAGGGATGTGTAAATGCAGATACATATAGCTAGATATGTTTGTCTGCAGGTATGCATCTGTACACATGATGTATATCTATAAGCAAAAATACCTGCACAAACATACCTGACACCAAATATGTGTTACTGCAAGATGCAGGGTCAATAAAAAATGTAGAAATGACCTGGAAGAACTAATTTACACTACATTAATTCATTTAATCTGTGTTTGGAGATTTCCTAATCTTCTAGCTCTCTGAAATTTATTTGCTTAATCATAATTGTAGGTGCTAATGTAGGTGGATTTGGAAAGCTAAAAGGAAAATACGATCCTATTGTGAAGGCACAATTCTTTGCTTAGGGCTTGACTGGCTAGATCTAGAGTGTTTGTGATTGGTTGTGCAAAGAAATGTGGTAGAAAAGGAGCAAGAGGAAAGCACTGACAGCCCATCACACACAGAATAAAATATAGCTAGCCTTTGATTTCTTCATTATATAAACTCTATATTCTTCATGTAAATTGGATGAGGAATGTGTACAGTGTATGCTGTATACAGACAGAAAGCTGGTTAAAGTTGGCAGTATAGATTTAAGAAAAAAGGTGATGAAAGAAGGCAGGAGGTAAACGCAGCAATATCTGATTTCAGCTTTATTGCTATCGAGGGCTCTGAGGTCAGGCAATCTCAGTGTGACCTTAGAAATCCACCTGAGACTCTTGTACCTCACTATGTCTCTATTTTACTTTTTACTTTCCAGCTTTATGAAATGTCATGTAATTAAACCCTCACAGTGAAAGGTGACGAATCTCTTGATTTTAACGATGTAATTTATTTTTTTTTCCTTGAATTTCTCTTTTTGGTGATCACAAGATAGAAAGACATAGAGGATCTACAACTTTTCCCTGTGCATTTATGAATAAGAATTTTTGAGGAGATGATAAACTCTCCTCTGTTGAACAATTAGCTCTACAGGTGCTGTTTCCAAGGAGCAGCCACTTTTCATGGAGCATGTGAAGTACAGGGGAAGGTTTTGCTTGTTTTGTTAGTTGGATCATTTCCTTCAAGCATATTCTTTAAGTCCTTTGACTAATAAGAGAACTATAAAGTATTTCTTTTGGCAACAGATGAATGAACTATAATACTGGAAATCATCCAGAAAAAAAGATGACATTCTCAATGTTCACAGAAATTCCATCTCCCAACTTCTGAAATTTTCTGTTCAGAGAACAAGTGAAAACTCTTCCTTGTGTTTCCATCTGAAAGGCAGGGAAAGGAGGAAGGAAAGCAAAGTGAAAGGGCAACATGTATGTGGTCAACCCAAAATTAATTGCTTTGCTAATGCTACCCTTCCTCTGGGTGATCTTCCCAAGGTGTTACCACGTTTACATTAGAAGCTGGACCAGCTGCTTGAAACAGGTTGCGTGATGGTAAATGGTGTTCCCTCCCCCTGACCCCACTCAGGAATTCAGGAAGGGAATAAGGGAATTAATGGTTTTTTTCTCAAAGGTGGCCACAGCAGTGGTGTGTGGTACCTTGTTGCTGTAGGGTTCGTTGCAGATTTAGGGGCTGGTTTCCGTTCCCATTTGATTTCATAAACACACTGCAAGGAAGGAGATTCATTCTTCTAAGGGAAGATATGGTAGGAAAAGGTTGCTCTAAGATTTGGTGGGAAAAGATAGCTCTCTATGTAACCTTTTCTGCTGAAAAGCAGCATTAGGAAGAGTTGGAAGGTTTTATGGGGACAGGGCTGTACAGTCTGGAGAGATTGTCTAGAGATTTATGCAGCTTGGATAAGCATTCTGGCTCTGAGCCTTTCTGTATGTTAAACTTGAAATGAGATTAAGGAAGGCAGGAAAGAATAGACTTTATTTTTTTAATGCTTGTACCGGCAATGTTGACTCTTTCTCTCACCACTTCATATTTTAGTTCTTTTTCTAAGGTCACTTGGATTGGATGTCTTATAGGCAACTTATGTAACCAAGTTAGAAGCTCTCTCACAAGGTGATGTGCAAAAATGGAGCCCTCGAAGGTCCACACAGAGTGGTGTTTTGGGGTCTCAACACCTTCTCAAGAAGTAAAACAGTTTAGTAACATCTATTATGTAATAGTTGCGCAATATTTTTTTACAGGTTTAAATCAGCTATAGTACTGCAGTGTTGATTTTGTAAAGCTCCCTGAGATTTTCTCACACAGCAGCAAGCAGCTGTCCTTATTTAACTGATAACTACTGTTTACATTTATTTTTTTCGGCTATTTGACCGCAAAAATGTGAATTACTGGCTTTCAAGCTTCTCTGTTGCTTTTGCACTTCGTGCTAACATAAATTTCTTTGAATCAAGCAGAGAATCAAAATGAGTATATTCTAGTTCCACTTCATTTTCTTCACCAGTAAAGCAACTCATGTAGTTTATTTAATTAGCTTGCAGCTAAAGATGGACTTCTAGGACAAGTGGGAGGCTAAAGGAGCAGCAACCTGGCCTGGAGCATATTAGAGGTCCATTGTCTCTCCCCATCTCATAATCTTCACTTGCCAGAGTCCAGTGTGAAGAGCAGCAGAATGCTCATCATATTTTTAAGAGTTTGGTAGGGTGATGAAAAAGTTTTGGAGTTTGGTGACATTTTATCAGTGCTGTTATTGAGGAAACAGGCATAAAGAGTGGAGTTGTCCCAAGAAGGGAGAGTAGATTGGAGGATCTCCAAGCTGCATAGGGTGGGTGATGTTTTACGGTATTTTGTGGAATGTAGGGTGTAGCTCGGGGATATCAAAACTCAATGATCTGTGAAGTACCTCTAGGTGTATCACCCTGAATTATTGTCCATCTGAAATAACTGTTGCTCTCCAGACTCCAAGTATTGTTGCAATGATGGCCTGAACTTAAACAGACACTAAATCGTGTCTGGTGAACCAATTTCTGAAGTATGACTTTTATTATAAACTGGGGATTGTTTGTAGACTTGTTATTTTACTTTAGGGTGTGTAAACAGTCAATAGGACCAGTATTTATTCTGTTAAATTAAGTGGAAAGAAAACTGTGCGATTAATGTAGCAGTTTCATTCCACTTGGCCATGATGTAGGAAATATTTTTTTTTAGACATCCCCTCCCCTTTTTAAAAATAATAAAAAAAAAATAATAAAAAGAAAAAAGAAACAAGAATACCAGCTCAAAATAATTGGGAAAAAAGAAAAAAAGGAACATAATATTTGCAAGCCCAGTTTTTCCAGACACTGGAAATAAAGTTGCCAGTCCTCAAAGTTCAGGGGGAAAAAATAGTTGTGGTGTTACTCATTTTAAGGTTCCTGACATGAGGTGAGAGAGATTTTAACTGATCCTCTGCCACAGTATTATGAAATGGACTTGCTAGGCAAGTAATTGCAATTCAACTTGTAAAAAGAGATGGTTATGTTCCCTCTTCATGTGTGTTCATTGTTTTCTGGAGCGTGAATCTGAGACGTTACTGCACAGAGCTGAACCTAAACTTGCTTGCAGCTCCTTTGCACTACTCTTATAGTACTGTAATAGTACTGCACTCTGCAGTACTATTATATAAAAAGGCATTGTCAAAACTCAGCATATCAGCTGTCTCAGATGTGATGTCCAGAGCTAGTGGCAGCTCTGACTTCTCTGCAGAACAGAAGTTTCTCTGCCTCATTGGTGTGCTAGGTACAAAAATCTATTCAGACCTGTGAAACGCTCACTATATTGATGAACGTTGTAGAAAACCCTGCAGGAAATGAAATATTCTGTCTTCACAGGAGGTTTGCACTAAGAAATTCCTAGGACCACACATTGAGAAAGGGCTTCTTAGTATTTTCCAGCACTTGCTTTGAAATAATGTTTCTTGAAATTGATTTTGATGCAGTTGTGTGCTAAGTAGGCCAAATGAAGTTTTCTATTTAATTCTGTCATTTCTAAAATTTCAAATGCTTTGATTTCGTACATCTGATGTTCTTTTAACTTCATCCTAAGTAACCAGAAACCATTAACTACCCTTAGTGGACTTGCCTTGGTTGTGGACTAACTATGGCATAGGTGCTTACTCTTCTGCACCAGTTATGCACAGATGGCTTGGGTTCAGTCCACATCACTTTCTGAAGGAGTGCTGTGTAGAAGTGTCTGTGATACTTGCAGGACTGGTTTGGGTCTGGAAGTAATTTAACTGCTTCCATGTGTAGCCTGAAGTTATTGCTCATAGAGCAGACCTCAGCAACCTTGCTCTGAACTGTCTAACGTGAGGAGCTGTTAAACTCCTCTGTCTCCAAATTGCCTCTGCACCATTTTCTTCAGTGTTAGTATTATCCCGAGATCCTAGTCCTGTGTAACCCCCAATAAGGAGATACTGACCAATAATACAATCATAGAAACATTCTTGCATTCATATTGATTACCAGTAATACTGTGGTCACTCAATTGTAATAATATCAACGAAATGGAATAAAATCACCCAAAAAAAGTGTTTCTGGAAATAAAATGATTTAACTCCATTTCTCATTTAAATAGTTACTCATAAATAAGAAACGTAGACCATCAAACTTGAATAAATCCACCACCTTTGTCTTCATGTTCAGCCAGTCCATGATTGTCTCTACCTGCCACCATATAGGTGATAACGTGTCACCAATGTCAAACCTTATGTTTTTAGGTCAAACAAAGCTTACACCCTCAAATATTTTTCTTTAGTTCTGAATCTATTCTATTCACTTTTTTATATGGTAGGGAAACAAAGTTAAAACTGTCTTTGTGAATGTGTCTTTGCCTGAGAATTTTGAGAAGGTGGGGGAAAGGGCATGGTGTGCATTCTGCTTATCTATTCACTTACCTGAGTTCAGCCAGAGAGGAGAAAAGTGTGAACATGACACTGATGCAGATGATTTCACTGTTTCTCTTTCACAATTGGTGTAATAAGATGGAATTCAATATTCAAAGGAGTTACCACTGCCACTGTGCTGAAGTGAGGAAAAAGCAAAACAAAACAAAGAATAGAGGGATTAGAAGAGAATTACTCTTAATTTGGAAGGAATCTTTGCTCATCATCTGGGATGAGTGAGTAGAGACACAAAACAGCATTTTCAATCAATATTTTGGCAGAGTGTGAGCTCTGTACTTTAAGGGATTTGTAATGAAGTCTCTTCCCTGCACCTTTTTCTCATGGGAAGTCCACTTCAAATGGGAGATATGAACTTGTGACTTGAGCACATCCTTCAATGTGAGATTTGAAAGGAGACTCTATAGCCCTAAATTTCACATAGCAGCAGACGCACTTGAAAGAAAAAGAATAAAAAGTACATTTAATGAAGTGTTGTATTATTTTGCTTTCTAGTGCTGACTTTGGCTTTGTTTAGCCAGTGCTCTAAAGAATAGGGTCTTTCATTAATTTGCCATAACAAGCATAAATTCAGGAGATGAAAGTGAATTCTTCAATGGCACGCACATTACTGCAGGGTGGAGTCCACCCAAAACGTTAGACACAGGCTGAGCATGCTGAAGAGCAATAAATATCTGAAAGGTATATCAGGAATTCAGTTTTGGCATCCATCACAGTGTAATTACGATGAAGAAAATTAGAAAGATGTACTAACTTTTGTTGCTTTTTAGGGTGGTTTGCTGAATAAAAGTGACAGATGCATTTTTTTTTCATTAAAGCATTTGATGTTGGGGTGCATCCCTCAATAGACAAAGATACTGAGGTCTTGATTCGGTCAGCTTTTATTTTCAGGCTGTTTGGTTTGAATCTGTTGAAGCCAGCACGCTATGGTGAGGAAGCTGGGACACTGTGAGAAATCCTTACTTCCAGCCTTGTCTTACTTTTAAACAGACACGCTTCCTTCTCATACTTGGCTTAAGAACTATTTTAATTTAGTTGCTAAACTTAAAGTGTAGAAAGTTCTTATTTATCCTACTGATTTCTGCTGTTGGGTCAGTCGTACCTGAGCAGGTGAGGAAGCTTTTAATGTACTCTTCATCAACAATTTTGGATTGTTTGGAATATATTTAGGAAAAATGTGACCTTTAGGTGCTCCTCTTCAGTGCCCTTTAAATCAATCCATTTCTAGATGACAAAAGCATTGGAGAAATCTTAAGTTTATCTTGAAAAAAATAGTTTTTAAAAATCGAAGGTTCTTTACCTTTTTGCCACTAACATTTCAAGCACTACTCAAGTGTCCCAGAATGATCTTAATGCTTCTGTGCTGTCTGTTCACTTGTTGGATTTCTGTTTGTTGAGATGAAGAAAGCCAATGCATCCCTTCAGAGGAACTCTTGGACTTGGCTAAAATTCAGTAGCTGTTATCACTTCCACAACAAGTATTGAGAAATGTTAGAAGTGACACCTACTGAAGGGGTTTTGTAGTGCTTTTTAAACTAACATTTCTTCTATCGTGAAACTTTTTCACACGCAGTCTGTTATTTGGGGAGAAGAGGGAACACCTTTTGGAATATCCTGCCAGTTGAAGAAACGGGGAGAATTAAAAATCAGCTTAACAGAGAAAGAATATAACTGGAGAAATTTACTGCTGTTTTGTTCTCAGTATCACTCTCCCATGGTATTCCCCAAGCACACCTTGTGTTTGAATTTTACTGAAAATTGGATGGCTACCTAAGTGTCACTTTTGGCAGCATGCTTTGTTTCCTGCAAAACCCACTGTGGAAAGTGATGTGAAACACCAGCTCTAGGATTGCTGTTTTTCCAGTGACTGTCATTTTCTTTCTTCAGTAATATACTCTGTATCATTTTTAGAAGTCCATGCTTATTGAGCATATGTCACAATATAAGAAATCTGGAGATTGGCTTTTGGCTTTTGAGTAGCAGAAGTAGCTTTACATGCTCACTGAAATATTTTGACTCTTAAGCCACCCTGCCAAGGTTTAGTTTAAGTGTATTTAGCTACCTTACCAATTGTAATGCTGTTATTTCAGGATGCTAAACTGGTTCCATCTTTACCTGCCTAGCGTAGCACCTTGAAGGAGAATGAAGTTGATTCTAAAAAACAAGGAACAGCAATCTTGGGAAATAGTAGCCTTCATGACAGCAGCAACACATCACTACATGACAACTAAAGATCATTGATCAGTGTTTGTGCTTTGCAAAAACTGCTGAATTCTATGGGGTAGAGCAGAGTTTGGAGTTTGAACAGGAATTTCTCTTTTTTTATTATTTTATTCCTCTCACTATACAATAAGGCTGGAAATTCTTGTGTTTCCTCTTTTTACTTCCTGAGAATCTTCCTTTTTGTTTAGGAAAAATGTAAATATTAGGAAATGTGGCTTTTTTTTTTTTTTATCGAAGAAAAACAGAAAAGCAAAACAAAAACAAACCCCAAAACAGTCAGTGAGAATCTATCATTTGTTTTCTTCAAAACCAACAGGTTTCATCCTGGAAGGTTTGCCGTTGTACTAACAAGAAATGCTGTTGATGAGTAAAAATGTTTGGTGTGTGAACACTTGTACCATGTGTCCTTTCCCTGCTCTCGTGTTAGTCCATTTGTAAAGCAGCCCAGCTGTGTTACCCCTTGATTCTCTTTCCTTTATACGTACGGTAGGAACCCCAAGACTGTGCTTTTTTTTCATAATCACCACAAAAGTGCCTGAGTGCAACCACCGAAGATCTATTAGCATATAATAGGGAAAAAAAAAAAAAAAGGTTTATATATTCCCTCGGAGTTTTCTCTACCCCAGATGGAAAGGCACAAGGAGTCTGACAATCAAGCTGCTTTTGCTAAGGCTGAATCTTGATAGTGTTTTCTTCAAAAAGCAGTCTTTCTCCAGTCTTATCTGACTCCACGGTGTTTCCCGGTCCGAGTGCTGAGTTCATTCTCAAGGCTTAGCTTTTTGGCATGTGAAAGAGATTCTGGAATTCCAAACTGATGTGCTGTATGTAATTGATAATGATTGATAAAAGACAGCTAGCACCTGCGGGACCTTTCTTTGTGCAGGGTAAAAAGGTGTCTGAGGAGTTCAAGAAAGGGAGCTGCAGAAATGATCTTTTCCATTCTGCAAAGGTTGGTTTGTGTTTCCCCCTTTGTACCTTCAAAGTCAGGATTAGTATTGTTTACACAGACAGAAGGCTTATGGTCATGATGATTAATGGAGAGGGAAAGGCCTTAAGATCCATCACATCTAGCATATCTCCAGACTGAATTACTCAATCAGCTCCCAAATAGAAGGGCTAAGGTATCGCTTCTTAACTTGGGAGTCTTGCTAAGTTTCCGTAGTTTAATCCTAAATTTAAGGTAAATTTTCTTTTCTGGGTTCTGGTTCAGTGTTGTTATTGTTTCTTGATTATGGATTAATCTTCAATTTAAATTCAGTTTCATTCAAATTAAATATTATGAGAAGGACTAAATACGTGATTGAAAGGACTAAAGAATACAAAGCCCGACTTCAATGGTGCATAATGAAAGGAGAAGAGGCAAGGCATGAGCAGTAGCTGAAATACAGGAAATTCAATTTAAACTTGAAAACCAAACCAGAAAACCCATGGAGGTGACTGAGCACTGGCACAGGTTGCCCAAAGAGATGGTGCAGTTTGCACCTCTGAAGATATATTCACCAACCAACTGAACAGAGACCAAAACAGTCTGGTCTGGATCTCCCTTGTTTGAGTGGGATGTTGGACTAGGCAGTCTCCAGAGGTCCCATCCAACCTGTGATCCTCTGATTCAATTTTACTGCTGTCATAAAGCGCTTGAATGCCTAAGCGTGATACATCTATTATAAAAAGTTTAAAACACCTCTAAAGATGAGTCAGGCTTCCCTGAAGTTGATAGGAGAACTATTTTATTGGAGGCGAGAAGAGACAGATAACCCTTAAAAACAGATTTCCATTTTTGCCCTGAAACCAAACCGCTTCTTTTGCTGTAGCATCAGGACTCAGTGCAAGAAATCATAGCTGGGAGTTGGGTGTAAGCCCATTGGAGTTATTTCTTGAGTATTTCCACGGGCAGTGCCGTGTAGTGGCACGATGCTTTTGCAGAATGCCTCACCTCGCAATCAAATCTCTCTGCCAATTTCACCATCGTGTCGTGCTCCTTGAAAAATGAAGTTCTGCGTGCCAATGTGGAAGTCTCCTCAGAAAAATCCTTTAAAACTCTAGCAATCTAAATCCTTAAGAAAAATATGTAACTTCATACACGTTAGAAGGACGTTATTCAGTGTTGAGTCAGTTAAGAAGCAGCTGCCTTAGTTCAGCTCTATGTATTCATCCATTATAACATGTCATCGTTATTCAAGGCTACCACATGTTCTCTTCTGCCACAAGAGTTTTGCTTCATCAAGCACTGGGCATGAATGGCTATCTTTTAAAATCATCTAGTTAACCTTTTATTTTCTTTTTCTTTTCTTCTCTTCTTCCTTCACCCATCTTCCCTTCTTCCTTAATTCTTTCTTTCCTTTTCTTCGTACTTCCATGCTTTTAGTCACCTTGCAAAATGGTGGTCTAATGCTGCAGTAGACTTGCTCATTTATTAATTATATCAATTATTTATTAATTACATAGTTCTTTTTAAGGAGGAAATCCTTTTACTGTTTGCTACATAAGCTGTACCCAGTTTATTGTGCATTGGTGTTATTAATCTTGCAAAGCGTGCTGGAGCACAGTGTATTAAAAACGTGAGGGCTGCAACATAAAATAATTATTAAAACACTTATGACTAATTGTGCAAGGCTTTCAAAATGCATATGTGCAAGCCAGGTTTCAGTTCATATAAAAATGTATTCAGCAGGTTAGCTGCTGATGAGTCAAGTGAGAGTCTGTTCTTTCTCTGTCCTCAAGTCAATCGTAAGAAATACCACAAAAGAAATATTGGAAGAGGAGCAGTTCTGGTGGGGCTTGTGCACTGCCACAGGTGTTGCATGGTATGTAAAAAAAAAACACCCAGCTTTTGCTGAAGCAAGTGAGCTGATTAAAGCTGTCCCATGCCCTTTGACCTTGCTGCGTACTGGTTTTTTAAAGGGAGAAACACCAGAGGAAACGTGAAGAGGAGAAAATTCCTCTGTGAGATGTTTCTGCAGTTGTGGGCTTGCCATGTGTTGGCCACTCCTTGGGGAAGGGATGCGTTTCTCCTCACTTGAAACTTGGGGATACTGAGACCAATTGGGAAGCAGGCTTTAGGTGGCAGGAGACTTGTATGTGTGTGGGAGGCTGAAATGGTAGCTATAGCCCTCCTAGTTAAGGAGCCTCAGAATAGGGAGTTATGGGAGCACTGACCATGCATGTAGCTTTCCCTGGAAAAGATAAGGGGAGAGGACCCTCTACGTCCCCTCCCCTGCTGAAACCACAGTCACAACCTGCTTTTAAAGGGAATAATTAGGCTTATAAATGCTTTGTGGTCCCTATTCCTGCTTTACTGGTGAGGTGTTATCAACAGTCATTTTTTGAGCACCAAAAATGTTTGTCTATGTTCTTTGGTGGATGACTTCTGAGTACCTGCAGCACAAATGATTGTAAATGTCTTCAAGCCTTCAAAACTTTGACACGTGTTCTCAGACTCTTGGCTGAACGGATGTCTGCTCCTAGTCCAGAGCTAGCAGCCTCTTTACCATCTTTTTCATGCTGTAATCATCAATGAAAGAGTGTTTCTTTGCTAGAGGCCCCCAGGGTTCACCAAAACTAAAGTTATTGTTAAAGACAGACAATTAGGTAAAATGTAATAATAATAACAAAAATAATAATAATATGATGACAACAGAGATCTGAAGGTCTCTCCGTTGTGCCAGTAATGTCAGAGTTATAAATCTCCTCCAGCATTTCCTGTGGTCTTTTGTGGACGGTGGAAACTATTGCCAGGCTGTGCCATTTAAGAACCCAGTATTAAGCATGGAGTTTTAACAGACTGATTAAAATAACAAGTGTCAAAATGCACATTTGCTATCTGTTTAGAAATAAAATAATGGCAAAGGCACATTTTTAGCCAACGAGTAAAGAAAGGATTTTCATTTCTTGGTGAGCCTGACCTCAATTTACAGCAAACCATTGTTGTACCTGCCCAGTTATGACCACAGCCAACGATGCAGATGGCACGGCCCTACTGTGCTGCAGAAAGCCACATTGCTCAGGAGAATGGTGTGTCCAGCCTTCCTGATTTATTTGCCTTTTCTCAGGGGTGACCCCTGGATGGCAGCTTCCCATGAGCCTGTAATCCAGGGGAAAATTCTGGTTATTGCTTTTTTCGCTCGTTTTCAAAACAGATGAGTTTAATTGTATCTTTGTGTATTTTGCCATTGAAGCAGAGGGAAAAAAAACTGTGAAGAGCTGAACTTTGAATAATACTTGAGATCTGAAAGTGGCACATGGAAGTGTCCCAATACCTATGAGCTCTGAATGTACTGTGTAAAACTAAAAGCTAGACTTTAAATACTGTCAGCTAGCACAAGAACTTTTGATTTACATGAGCAACATAACACATTTGCATCTGTACAGAACTGTCTGTGCAGATTCAGTTTATAACATCAATTCTGTCATGTGGGATTTGTTCGTGTGTGAGAAAGGCCAATTAACACAAGTACATAGTTAATATGGGAATTCTGAAAATGGATTTCTTAGCATGTTTCAACCACAACGTACGCGAGAACGGAAAGAACAAATGAGTAGAAGGTAATAAGACAGGCTTAAGAAAAGACTTGGGAACTAAAGAAACTTTAATAAGAATCATAATATGCATTCATTTTTGGCCAGGAATAGGATTGTTTTTATCTTCCTAGATAAGACTACAGGTATCTTCAACGGGAGTAAAGAAATGGGAATAGGTGTATTAACAGCAGATTTTGTTTTGCAATGAAGCTAAAACCAACCAATATGTATAGTAATAGAGGGGAAAAAAACCCAAACCAAACAAAACCTCAAACCTAAAACTTTTAGCTGGTTCTATCCCTGTGGAATGAGTGCAAGTCATGAGGTTTGGCACAATGCTGCTTAGTAAGATCACTTTCAGAAGCAGCGGAGAGGCCAGGTCATCTATTTATCTGATGTAACATCTTAGAAGCAAGGAGCTCTGCTGCGATTTTGTTAATTTTCAAGTAGCTGGATGGCACAAAAGTTGTATTTCATAGTGATTTCTTGTCAGAGAAAACCCTGTCCAGTATTGTTGGATAGTATGGAAATGATAAGCTCTTCCCTGAGGAATGTTGAAAGCACAAGTCAGTGGGAATGTGTGACAAGCGAAAGTAGAAGATCCCAACATTCAGCTGAGCTGGAGATTTTCTGCTCAAGGTAGTCCCACTTGGTAGCTGAGTTCTCTCTAGTGAGGAAACACAGAGAAAGAAGCCTGAGGTAGGTTTTTTCCTTCAGAATTATCACCTAGTGCTTTCTAATAGAATGCTAGATAACTTGTGTTATCTCCCTCACTAGACAGATACTGAAATTTTCTTCTTGACCGGGATGTTTACCTTGATGGAGGATGCCTTTTTGGTGCCCATGATAGCATATGTAAGATAGTAATCTGTTTTCAAATGGAATTAAGGCAATCCCACAGACCCTTAAGTTCTCAATGACGGTGATAAGATTTTAACTAACAGTGAGAAAGATGGCTTCTGGTTGTTCCCCATTAGTTTCATCAGAATTCTGCCTGTCAGCCACACCTGCCCATCGTATACAGTGTGTCTCATGCACCATCTCTGCTGTTTATGAGGTGCCTGATGAACTTGGACCAGAAGCTTCCTGGGCAGCAGAAACCTGGGGTGACAGGGTTGGCTTTGGCCTGTTTCACCCTGTATGTGTGCTTGTTCTGATGGAAGGAAATGCAACCGCAACATGCACCCTTGTCATGATTCTGGACTTGATGAGTGGGGGCTTGATTTGCAGAAAAGTGAAGAAAATAGTGTTTCTGCTCATTCAGTGCTGTTGTTTTTTCTAAGTTAGTCTTATGGTAAAATAGAAAGCAGATACAGCAAACTAGAAAAGCAGGTGTGTGGGCAGTGCTTTCAAACTTTTCACACCCTGAATGGGAAAAATAGACTTTTACTTCAAGCGTTGTTCAGTGTGATGATGATTTGTGCTAGAGTTTTTTCCTTTGGTCCTGTTAACTTTATATAAGAAAGATCCCAGGAGAGTATCAGTGCCAATACTGGCAAGTTTTTCGAGCCTTTCTTAAACCTCTTATTTCACTGTAATCTATGAAGTTTTTGGCTGGTCTGTCCTTTCCTAGCCTAAGCCTTTCCTAAGAAATCCTGCAATTTTCCACTCGAAAATAGCTATGGGTAAAGTCACACACTACTTTCACGTAAGATTAAGGGTTTGACAAGAGTAGTGGGAACAAAGAAATTCCAAATTAAGCCTGCTCCGTATTTAAACCTGCCTCCCCCAGTCCCCTGTTGCACAATAGCAAGCTTTCCTAGTGCAAGTAGGTTGTTGATATACTTCCAAAAAGAATTCCAGTTAGCTGAGAGATGGGATTAAATGGATTAAATAGCCTCCTCGTTTTTCAGTGAAAAAAAAAAAAAGGAGTTTGGTCGAAGACACGTACAAATACAAACTTAAATGGTTTTGGACTAGACTGGCCTTTTGAACAAGCCCTGATTCCCTGCAAATTAGGGTGTCCTTCCTTGGTGAGGCCCCGTGTGTTGGCGGTGAGTGTGTGTTCATGCCAACACGCATGTGCGGGGCGGTGGGCTTGTGGAGTTTCCACTGTACCCACAGCCACTTCAGTAGACTGTGATCACGGGCCGGGAAGGTAGGCTATCAGCTGGGTAGAAAAGAATATAATATGGTGCAGAGTGCTCTGTGGCCAATCTGTCTGCATTCAGTGCAAAATTGGTGTGCCCTACTTGGCCAGACCCAAGCCCTGGGAAAGCTCGAGAACCTTCAGTCCACCAGCCTGCTCCTAAGCTAGTGTTTCTGGTGGCCTCTTCTGTTTTGCCACTGTGTGGTCACTAGGTATTACCTTTTCTTTCTCAGCACAGATGCTTGACATGATATGAAAACCAACATTCTCTTCCTTTTAGATCTCCTAGTGGGCTTCTTCGCCAAAGAATTTATAAAAACATCAGCTTTGCACATGCAGCCTCTCCCTAACTTTTTTCTTATAATGAAAGCTGATGTCTTCTCAACCCTGCCTATCATGTCTTGCTTTCATTTTTCTGACCACAGAAGACAGGAAATACCAGTATGAAGCTCTATGCCAAGGTCTGTCAGAAGCTGATAACTTGATGTGTGGCAGAGTGGAGTCATGATTTGTAAGTGGACAGCATGTCTCCGTAACAAACCTATCTTCCTCTTGGTCGTTCCATGACGTCCTTTGGAATTCTTTGCCCTGTGAATCCTATTGGCCACTGTTCAGGCAGCAGCAGTAGTGGTTTCTTCATGTGTTACTTACTTTTCACCTATATCCAAAAGACACATTCTGTTGCTCGAAAGATAGCCAATATTAGGTAGTTCGGTTAGAATTGATAATGAAATGGAAGAAAGTAAGGTGGTGTGAGGGATTGGAGGTGGGGCAAGTTTAGTGGTAGCAGATGGAAGTTGTCAGGAGCCCCTAAGACTCTTTTTAGCTTCTTTCTAATTTGCTTTAACCTATTGCTGTTAGGAAGCACCGTATCTAAGAGACTAAAGACTAATGCATCCCAAATCTCATGCATCCACTCTAACTGGTCTTAAGTGTAAGCAGTGAAGTAATTTTGTATTGTGTGCATATTTTCTCTTTTAAAAAGCAACTTCTTGCTGTCTTTGATTTCTATATTAATTTGGAAAGCACGCACCAGGAGTAAAATTTTTTTCACATTTATTACAAATTCAAATTGAATCACTTCACCCCCAACCAAAGAACTTGTAAGATAAAAAAAAAAAAGGGGGACTGGTGACCTTATCATGACTTGATCTCATCCTGATCAAGGGCCAAATCTTTTTAGCACTGAAAGGAAGTAAAAACAAGAATTAAGAACTTTCTCTGATTACCACTGGGATATCAGTCTTCTCCTCTTTCCTCTACCTGCAAGGAAATGCTTCAAAGCAGCCATTTATTCAGGCAACGTAATTCTTATCTCTTTTTACTGACTGGCTTGCCTCTTTTCTTTTACCTTAACACTTGGGCCTGTGTCCCTCCTACCTGAATTTATTCACCTGAGGCACGTGTCTTTGGAGGGTGGTGAATGATTGCTTCCTGAAGAGGAGGAGTGGAGGGAGCTGGGCATACCCAGCAGCCTGCCTAAGATACGAGTTACCTCCTTGCTGTAGCCCTGTAGGGTGACTTTGCTTATAGCTTGCTGTAATGGATTAAATAAGGAACATGAGTACCTAAAATTAGTACCTCGAGGGGTTTTTTTAGCTGTAAATTGATCAATTAGAGCCAAGAGAAAAGAAGGAGACGATGTGAAAATGAAAGTTAGCAGCTTAGCTGTAGGGGTACTTCACTGCCTGCCTAACATTCGTGGCTTTGAAAATCTGCCCTCAAGGAAAGGGATGCTACACTGTGCACAACCTGTGGGTTTTTCTTCCCCTTCCCCCCAATAAAGAGGTGTATTAGGGGCTCCTCAGATTGTGTGTTAGATAATTGAGTTGTGATGCCAACAGCCTGCTCCGAAAAGGTGTTACATCAGTGATTCCTTTTTCATCCCACTGTGCTTTGATCTCATGCTATAAAGCAGAAGATCTAACAGTAGAAACTTTTGAAGATGATAGATTAATTTCGCTAATCCACTTTTCATAATCCTTATGAAAAATGCCTGTCCTTATCAGTCAGAAAAGATTTAATAGCTGTTGTCTCTAGAAAGTCTCATATAAGGATTACAAGCTATAGAGTTACTGTTATGCAATAATTTACTAGCATGTTTTGAAATGTTGTTGTGAATTCTTTAGAATAAATGAATAAAGACACTTTGTTGTTAATTATGCTTTGTTTATTGTGTTTTCTCACTAAAACACAAACCTCATTTACAAGAGAGCACTATGCACTATTTGCTGCCCTTAATGACGTTAATTGCCCTACTTTAATTACGTGTTATTGGAACTCACTGGAACAGCCAACATAATCCAAATATACTAATTCCAAACATTATATGGTGCTGAAACAAATGGTAAAAGCCTTGGCTCACAAGATGTAAAGCATTGTAGCTGATGGAACCATTACGTTGGTAAGCACCGTGTTGAATATTGTTTGCAGATTTGGGGGCAGTAAAATCTGGCATCTTCTAGGAACGAACAAGTGCCTGTGCTTCTCCCTGGGTGAAGTTCACACTTACATCATTCAGATGGAGTGAAGGTGCTGCAGTTGCCCAGCGTTTTGTCTGGCACAATCTTGCCCAATATATTTTTCATTAGTTGGGCTCACCACGTCTCTGGAAAGTCCTCCTTTTAGAAAATGGCCAGCAATGCTTAGGATTATAGAAACTATTCACCAGGTCTGATTATATTTTATCTCTTTTCTTTACAATAGCTTTGGGCCAGATAATGCTGTATGTTGATGGCATGAATGGAGTAATAAATCATAATGAAACCATCCAATGGCTGTACACACTTATTGGCTCAAAGGTAAGTCACTCTCTAAAATGTTCCTTTTATATGTTTTTGGTGCCTTGAAATGCATTTACGTATTACACATGCATTTAGGGTATAAACAGCCTGTGTGTTAGGTTCTACGTGATTACTTAACACTCTTCATGGAAAACAGGGCACACTGAGCTGTTATTTCTTCTCTGCTCTTTTTACACTCTTTTGTGCTATTGGCACATACTCTGCTTTTAAAGCAAAGATACCAAAAATGCCCTCATTACTGTCTGTGCTGCCACTGTAATTGACCACAGAGAAGACTTTCTAGTCTTCCAGTTGTAGTTCCGAAGACATTCTTTGGAACCGCTTTTTGGGGTGTTTTTCTTTTTTTTCCCTTTCCATTCTATGAATGCAAATCCTTTTCTACAGTTTCACCATTCTACACTGCACAACTTCGCTGAGCACTGGGGGAGGACAATTCAGAATTGCTTCCTTCTTAGGATACAGTAGTTCAGTCGGAAGGGACCCGCAACTATTGTCTAGTCCAACTGCCCGATCACTTCAGGGCTGACCAAAAGTTAAAGTATGTTATTAAGGGCACTGTCCAAATGACTCTTAACCATTGACAGGGATGGGGCATCGCCCACCTCTCTGAGAAATCTGTTGCAATGTTTCACCACCCTCTCAGTAAGGAAGTGCTTCCTAACGTCCAGTCTTTGTGTGCCTGAAGAGCCCTACAACACCAAGTCTGGTACCTGCCTAGAGGGAATTCTTTACTGATCCCTACATACAAGGAGGTAAAAGCTGAAGACCAGAACATGTGCTACTTGAGTTGGTCTTCTCCAGTGGAGTGGTGATTTATATAGTGCACAATCCACTTTTTAAGGCCATCTTTGCTGGAAGTTTAAAAAGGCAGGTTCTGCTGGCATGTCATCCCGAAGGGCCATAGAGTAAGTCAAACCACGAATACACCATTTTCCAGTCTGTTGGCTCTCCAGCTTTATTAGGTTTATTGAGGCCTACAGGGCCTGCTGCTGCTCTTGCCTCGGAGATCTGCTTGGGATAGATATGTATGACGTAACAGCCAGAACGGGGTATGTTAACTACTGTTAGCAACCAAAAAGATCCTGTATTTGACGGAGTTCAATCCATAGTCAGAATTACTGAGAAATTTCCAGGAGTTTTTTCTCAAGTCACTGAGTTGCAGAAAGTTGTCGTTGGATAACCACTACAGCTTGTTATTTTTGACAATATGCAAGCTTCACTGCTGCAGTATTGAACTGATTTATCTTGGGTTGATGTACCTATATTGGTAGATATGCAAAAGGAATATAATTATGGTTATGAAATACCAGACTTGCAGGGCATGGTTCATGACTGGGAGACAATGAGAAACTTCCCTTCCCCCCTAAAGTGTTTCACCTTTGCCTGCACATGACACGAGGCAGTTTCCCCTTTGAAACAGGGAATGTTAGCTATGGCTGGAAAAGTGGTGTAAGATGAGAGACAAATAGCTTGCTTCGTATAGATCCTCATTTTCTGTGGAACTGATAAACGACAAGGAAAAAAAAAAGGAAAAATAAAATAATGTCATGTCCGTGATGATTTTAATTCTATAATGCATGTAATGGGAGTGGTATGGGGGAGAAGCACAACTGTGCTGCTACCATGCAGCTTAAATGCTGTCTAGATTTCCTTGACCAGAATACTTCAGCTCTCGGGTCCTTAAGCTCCTTTCTCCCTCCCCCATCGAATGATTATCTCCATATCCTGGCTCAGTGCCTGCAGCTGAGGAATGCGGGCAATGTGCTTTGAATAGTTCGGTTTCAGGTAGCATCAAAGTTGCTTTTTCATTATTCTTTGACTGTCTTGGAAGAGATCTAAGTCCCTTGTCTGTGTGCCAGAAGTTAACTGAAGGTATGGCAGGCTTACTGTCAGAGTGTGGTAGGACTGCTGCTTTATGCACTTAAAGGTGGTTTGACTTTCTGTGAAAAATTAACCCCTGGAATCTGCAACGTACCTACGGTCTAATCTGCAGCCTTGTCATGCTGGTGCCTTCTCCACAGCAAAGGCAGTGAAAAATATGTTAACCCTGCTGAACAAAAAGGCAATAGTGAAATTGCCAATTAAGTCTTGGGACAAATCCCTCTAATAGGTTGCAGGAGGAGTACAGTCATTCAGCTGCAACACATGGTTTCTTGCCTTCGCAAAAGCTCTGACCAGGTCGAATATACTCAGTAGCAGGCATTGTTGAATCTTTTCCACTGTTTGGAGATTTTTTGGGGGTCAGATTCTGTAATAGGTGTGACCCTTCACTGTTACTTGCTTTGCTCTGTCACCCGTGGTCTCTCGGAGCAGCGTGTTACTGCAGGTGCTTGTCCGCTGCAGCACACACGTTCAGCAGAGGACCTTAAGGTCTGATCAGCGCTGCAACAGCTTGAATTTTGCTACCTAGATCCAAGATCACTTTCTGTACATAGCACTACTTCTGTGCCGGGATAAGGGAAGGGACTAGGAAATGCAATTTGAAGTTAGTGGGAAAGGAGGAGTATAAGCAATTTACTGAAATGGATGTCAAGTTTCCTTACTATTGCTGGTTCTGCTGCAGTTGAGCCCTCTGAGCATCAATGGATGCTTTTATAGATGGTTTGTCAGAAGTTGCTGATAATTTCAGTGTTGTTTTTTAAATTTGCTCTGGGTCAAGTTCCCAGGGAGGAGGTTAAAATTCTAACAGTGTGATTGCAGTGGTGCTGCTGCCCTTATGCTGGATAAATGGCACCAGTGGTGTCAGGGTGAGGAACTGAAGAGCAGGAAGAAAGTCAATCTCTACATGACTCATTTGTCAGTGGGTAGAAAGGACCTTCTGTTTCAGATTGTACTAAATAGTCACTACGTTGGAAATTGGAAGTTAGCAGTATTCTTCTGCTATGTTATTTACAGAGAAGAGCATTATCAGCACATCCCAGACACTTAGGGAGCACTGCTGGTGCTTTGCAGGGCACATCCAACTACGTGTGACAACACCTCTGGCTTTTCACAGGCTGGCTGTAGACTGCTTTCCAATCATCAATGACTAGAGCATAAAACATTTGCAGCATAATTCCAATTTAAATGTACACTACTGCCATTTCATCATTATATATATGTAGGCAGCAATTCATCAGTCTTTCCCTGTTTAACAAAGCATTCAAGTATGTACTTAATTATAGGTGTATGGTTATGGGCTGTTGGCTTACAGAGACCTTCAATGCATAACTGAGGTCAGCAGTATACTGCCGCAGGAGTGAGAAAAGAGAGCTCAGCAGGGCCAAGGCTCTGACCATCTTACATAAGTCAGAAGTTATGTAAACGGGGAATATCTGTCAACCGAGTTTGCTTTTAGCATTCATTGGTAGTATGGAGCCTTCATGCAAATTAGTTTGATTTTAAAAGACAAAACTAGGAGTCAGTGAGTTAAAAGTGCTTTCAGAATTGCTCCTTAATTGTCACTTGTTTTTTTTTTTCAAGTGAATAAACTAACCTATCAAGGATGTTGCCTTAACTGACCACATGCCATAATGCACGTATTTCAGCCTCACAGCATCTGGGAAATGTTATTTCCCCACTTTCTTGGTGTTTCTGCCAGCTATCTGTTGCTGCTGCTGAAATTGGAATTAAGTTTTTGCATTGTATTGCAAGCTTTACTTAGCCTGATTTTAAAGGGACCAGAGATATCTGTCCATGCTGGCAGCTGGCACCCCAGGGCCCTGGGGAGCACCTGCAGATCGAGTCTCCGTTTGATGGTGATGGCAAGGTCTGTCAGAAAATTTCTTTTACCTAAAACAAGGGACACCGGGTTAAAGGCATATATGTTTTAAGCCATAGTAAGTCCTTATAATGTATTTTTCAGCTATTAACATGTATGAGGTAATATATATACTATCTTCCATATGCATTGGTACTCTGTGGACTGTTAATAGGAAGCACGTAATACTGTATGAGACCCTTACCCTTTCCAGGACTAGCTACCAAGTGTTTACAAAAAGTACACTTCTGAACCAAACATTTGGGGGGAAAAAAACCCAGGTATTAATGTCCGCTAGAGAAGTAAATATTCCTTTGCATCACAAACCCACAGGTTTTTGCCATTCCACCCTGATCTTCAAAGGCACATGTAAGGCATTAAGTGGTCCAAAACTTGAGTCTGGTTTCACCTTTTCTTTCTCCCCATTTCCGACTGCTACTGATAATGATTATTTTTTTCCCATTTGATGATCCAGGCTGTTCTAATTTCCCCCAGGGGAGCTAAAGCCCCCTTTTGGCATTGTTTTCAGTGGAAAGTAATCCATTTTCAAAGTGGTGCTGGGTAACCTCAGAAGACAGGATGGAATGCTGGGCCCAGGCTGATACAACGAGGTTGATTAAAGATTCCTATCTCACATCTTGTTTTAATTTTACTTTTTTTTTCATTGCTTCTGTCTGGGTCATAGATTACAAGGTTAAATACAACCTTTAAGTAGCAAGTTGTTCCCTGTGCCTTGTGTGAATCTTTTGCTTCCCTTGGTACTGAAGTAATGACTTTTTGACTGTTTTAAAATGTAATTCAATCTGAAAGAAGAAAAAGGCCTATTTCAAAGCAAAAGGAAAAAACCCACAACATTCAAATGGATTGTAGTTGTAGTGGGGGGAATTTGTTGATTTGAAAAGGCAAGTCCACTGGGGCTGCTTTTACTGCATAGTGCCAGTGACTTGTTAAAACATACACATGACTGGTAAATCACTTCATGATCAATTTGAGAGAAAAAATAAATAATAATCTTAGTCACAAAAAGCAGTAAAACTGTTTTTACGAGTGAATCATATAAGGTATATAGAGGTAAATAATTTAAGAACTTGATTAATTCAGTCTCTATTTCACAGGCCATTTATTCACGTGCTGGACTGAATTCATAAACAGGGCAGAGAATACCATATCACTTCAGGCTTGATGAGTTTCTGAGCAACCTGATCTAGTTGAGGATGTCCCTGCTCACTGCAGGGCGGTTGGACTAGCTGACCTTCAGACATCCCTTCCAACCCAAGGCATTCCATGATTCTATGAACTTGAATTTGTGCTTTTTTTTTTTTTAACTCAGAAAATTTCTCACAAAGTCTTATGCAAATGGCTGTTAAAGTGGGTCTGCAAATATATACCAAAAACTGGATTGTAGTCATAGAAAAAATTACAAAGAGCTTAATAGATGTGAATAGGACTAAAATAGCAGCAGTAGTAGTACTAAAGCCCAAAGCACGTTGAATTAACCCCCCACCAAAACTGGATGGTATACTCTTTTGTTGAGGGCCTTGGAAATGCAATGTATTTGAATCTGATTAATCTTTCTGAAGATGTATTTCAAAAATCATGGTGTGTATGGATGACCTATTCCGAGTTAACATTGCCTGGATGATGAGAATGAATGTAAATAGGAATATGCCTGACTTCGTGACCAGGAGGCTGTGCTATAGCACTGTCCTGTGCTTTATTCTTAATGCTTTAGAAAGTGATCTTGAAAAGCTGGCCAGCTAAAAGACTGAAGCATCCAAGAGAAATTACACAGCTCTGGTACCTACTGTGGTTAATTTGAGATGCTGTCTTCTTCCCAGTCTGCTGCCTTGATGGTTAACAAACTCTCTTGCAGCCTCTGAGCTGCAATGGGAGCCCACATATAGCTAACACACAAGCTATAGTGTCAGACTGGAAAAGAGAAGGCTCCAGGGAGACCTTATTGTGGCCTGCCAGTATCTGAAGGGGGCTACAAGAAAGCTGGGGAGGGACTTTTTAGGCTGTTGGGCAGTGATAGGACTGGAGGGAA
>WTSP01020246.1:9423-71654 GCA_025331215.1 Actenoides lindsayi
TTTTGGGTTTTGTTGGCTAAGCAGCTTTGTTAATTTTGGGCAATGGCAAATTGAACTTTCGAGAAAGGAAAAAAAAAATTAAAAAAAAAAAAAAAAAAAAGAAAAAAAAAAAAAAAGATTAAATTGTCTTTCTTGCTCTCCCATCTCTCCTTGTATTTTGGATGGTTAAAATTAAAAAAAAAAAAAAGTGGAAGTCTGAAATGATCTGAAGAGCCTCAAAACTGTAGCTTTAGGCTAACAGAATCACCTTAGGCAAATTGTTAATGCCTGTCTGTAGATACTCATGTCTGTAGATGTAAAAGATTAAGGAAATAAGGGGGAGAAATTAGAAATTAATTCATTTTGGAAGAAAAGGAGAGGAATGCAGCTGAATAGCTACAATGCTACATCAGTGAGATACATTAAAAATCCAAATGAATCTCAGTGTCAGCCGACACAGTGCCATAACAAATGAACATGGTGGCAAAGGGCAGCCTTCATTGCTAAGCTGACAAAAATAAATTAGTCACCTGTCAGTACTTGCTTAGAATTTACAAACACATCAGCTTCTGAGGGAAGAGCAGAAAACAGCCAGCATATTTTTCCATTAGAGCATTGTGCAGAGGGAACTAAGCAGTTTGTTTTTATTTCTACAGTAACTTAACCCCCCGCTGCATAGTAAATGCCTCCTCCTGGGAGTAAGACATCGTCTCACCTGAAGGGCATGGAGCCGCCTGAGGTGATGAAGGCACCAGAGGAAGCTGGAGGCACACAAGTGCTGGAAATGACCGAGCACTGGACATGACCCTGAGTGACTGTGCTAAACCACAGAGCCTCCAGATCCTCACCAGCTCCTGGGAACTAACTACAAAACTCATCAGCTCCAAGCCTGCTCACATCCAAGCAAAACTAAGGAGGAGCTATTGGTCTTTACAGGTAAATCTTAGCATTTGCTGCAGATTACAGACAGAAGAGTTCAGCATGGGACACAGGTCTTCTCTGCTACATCAACACCTAAGTGTCACCTCTGCTCCCTGGGTTTTAGATGTGGGGTTTTGACTCACAGAAAACCAGCTCCTTTCATAGGGCAATGGGGAGACTGGGAACTAGAACCAAGGGAATACTGAAAAAAGGTACATAACACAAAAATAGTCAGGGGTACGGTGTAAACATTTTCTGTAATTTATTTCTATTATTTTTGTTCAGCTTCCACATGCAACATAGCAAGTCTTTAGTAAAGCTGAAAAAGTGCCTAAAATACCCAGAATTCCCCCCCAAAATTGGAATTTATATTGTTAAGTGTCAATGTTGAAGTTGGTTATACTGATTCAACCAAGAACCCAAAGCACCTATGGAAATTACTGGTCCTGTTGGAGCAGTCTGAACTGCAAATGCTGTCGCAAGGATCCACGGGTGAGGAACCCCCAGCCCAAAAAGTATTCTCAGGAATTAGCTGGGAAATCATTACAAGAAACAAGCTTGAGAGAACAACAATCTGCCACAGGTGATTCGTAAACCAAAACAGGAGACGATGTTCAGTCAGTCAAGTGATTTGCTACAAATTATATGCCCAGGGCCAATCTTGCTGCTAAAGCGATCACTGAAGATGCGCTGCACAGAGTGATACAGGAACGCAGTTAAGACTAACAAGCTGCTATACACAGCACTTTAATTAGGTCAAATGAGGAAGCGATAATAAATCAGCAGGTCAAAACAAACAAAAAAAAAATTCATAACTGAACAGAATCAACTTATTTCTTTTTATTGTGAGAAAACTCTTAAAATGAGATTTCTGAATTGCAGTGGTACCCCAAACTCACACCAAGTGAGAGCACAAGAGATGGCAAAGAGCCCATTCAGCCCCCAGCACATCAGCCAGGCTGTTGCTAGCTCCGGTTCCTATCAAACACGGGAATTTGTTGATGTTTTATTTTAGCAGCAACAAATGGCTGGCTGAGCAGAGCTGCTGCACGCTGGAAACTGGAAGGCGAGGACAGGTGTGTAACTTCTTGAAATATTCTGTTAAGGCTTGTGGCACAGAGACTTCTTTCAGACACAAGCCATAAGGCTGAAAAATATCTATCATGCTTAGCTATGGGAACGGGGATTTTATGAAAGTGCGATCACAAGGTGATAAGAAGAATGTGATTGGAAGTTGATGTGTTATTGCTTAATTTAGACAGAGGAAGGCTCTTTTTTTGTCCATACCATCTGCCAGCCTAGAAACCCAAGGAATAAAGACACAAGCTGTAGACGGCTTCTGTAATGGCTGTACTCAAGCAGCAGAAGAGCAAGAAGGATAGAGGCCATATAAATCACGCAGCAGTATCACCATGGCTGAGCAATAACCAAGCTGATAGCAGCATTCAGCAGAAACAGAGCAAGAGATGATTTCCCAATTTGCTGCATTAGGATTCAGCTGCAGCAGGACAGGGTGCAGAGCTGAACCTTCACGAGGCGGTTGGGAGCACTGACACGCGAGCCTGGTAAGGGCAGGTAAACCAGCACAGCTGCACAGACTAACTGCAGCCTCTGAGAAAAACAGATAAACTCTACTTTAAAATGGTGTTCACAAAAGCAACAGTTCCCAGGCTAGCTCTTAGCCTTTCTTTCCCCAACCCCCCCCCCCCCCCACCAAGGGAACAGAGAAAGAGAGTAGAAGCTAATTTCCTTTAAGTCAGTAGAGAGAAAACAAGCTCGGATGCAAGTCGCAAGGCTCAGCAGGACAAGCGCAAAGTTCTGCTGGCGAAGCAGTCCCCCAAGATGACCGTCTGAGCTCTGCTGGGGAGCTTGAAAAGGCTGCTCCGCTTATCTTGTTCCAGCAGAGCCTAGGTGCGCTGCCCACAGAACAGCATGGCACAGTACAGAGGCTACTTCAGTGTTTTCCTCTCAAACAACTAGATCAAACAACTTTGTTTACACAAATATGTATAAACAAACAGCACAGAATTAGTGGAATTGGGTCTCCAAGTGGGACTGGTGGCACACAGATTGGCAGGAGCAACAGTCGCAGGCAGAGGAAAAATCAGGGTTTAATTCTGTTTAAGTGTATACACATGTACATACATTTCTTTGCATTTTTATAACTACACAGAACACCAACTTCTTTGCTGCTTCAATACGAAGTGTCTCTGGCCCACCTGGACAGAGGACAGCCTGTGGAGATTGTGTAAAGCACTCACAACCCGTTCTGCAAAGGATCTGCAGGTAACCAGCTCAGTCCCGAACGCAGAGCCTGCAACCAGGGAGAGGGACAGCAGCCATGCCTTCAGCAGGAGGGACACATAAAAAGCAGAGTTGCCCAACTTGGGGGATGGAGGAAAAGCCATGTTGCTCCTGCTGCTGAGCTAGTACAAGCCAGATGCTCCTGAGGAGCTGGGATAAAGATCCAAGAACACATCCAACAGATTCCAGGTTTAAAGTCACTCCCATTCTTCCAGCACTGTGACATCCACAAAACCCAACCAGCCTCAAGAGCTGAACCAGTAGCTCAGAATCCCAGATGTGCACTCCACATACAGAAAAAGAAGGCCATTACAGTCGGATAATTACGTTTCTGTGCCAGTGAGAGCTATCACATCTACCACTAGAAAAGGTATCGGAACATCATGAATGCCTGGGGCTACAGCTGCTGAAACCCAGTCCTCAAGGCAGCACTGGAAGATTCAGTCACTCACTCAATAACCTATAAACTCCCCTGAACCCCAGCAACTCCCAGCTGATGCCTCCGCAGAAAAGTCGGCGATGCCATGACCACAGATGGCAGCTTACGTACACATTAAAGGAAGATACAGTTCCTGTCTCAAACTGTACCCAGCATAATCTTTTATGCCTATACAAAGCAAATATTAAATGTTCCTATGCCAAAACAGCAGGACTGTACAATTATTCTAGGTATTGTCGAAATCCATTGTAAACAAATATGCACAAATAGTTTGAGTAGACTCTGAGCAGAACTGGCTGTTGAGGAGATAGAACAGACTCCAGAGAGTGATTGGTGATGGATCTGTCAAAAAAAAAACCAACACAACAAACCAAAAAAACAAACAAACAAAAAAAACCCACCCCACAAAACAACACAAACAAAAAAAAAACAACCAAAACCAAAAACCCACAACCACCCACAAAACTGAACCATTTTCTTGCTAAACACTTGTAAGTTTAATACTTTACCAGAAGTACACAGGGAAAGAGGAGGGAGAAGTAGGAGTGAGAAAAAAAGCACTATGGCAAAAAACCTCTTTTTTTTCTTATTAATGCTACTTTTCACTTTGAATCCTCTTTAGTTTGGTATGGGAGTATGCCTTATAATAGCAGATCAGAAATTAAAACACTGTTTTGACTGATCCCACACAAGTATTCTCTTCACCCTCCCCAAGGAGCTTTCTCCTAGGGAAACTTGTGTGAGTTGGGGGGTGTTTCTTGACAAACTTTAAAGTTTCAGGCAGTTCATATCAGATAGTCTTGAAGAAATAGGATTCTACAAGACACAGTAAGAGAGAGGACATCTCAGGTATGATGACATTTTAGCTGTATACATGCACCCTTGGTGCTGAACATCCCCGGACATCCCAGAAACATTCAGCCCAGGTAAGACAGGAGCCTCACGGGCATAATTTCTAGATACATTCAATAATCTTCTTCTGCAGTTACACAGAACAGATTTACTTCAGAATAGCTTCAGAGCACTTGAGACCTATAGTTTCTCTTTTGCAGGCAATCAGATATTTCTGGGCTATTCTGAAACACAGCATTACTCTAGGAAATAACATGCTATTGGAGAGCACAGATAAAACAAGCTGTTATTTAAGGGTACACAAGCAAGCCCAGCAGCATCCCTTCCCCCTCCACCACGGGTGCAGAACAGACCGCCCAGACCAGGGTTTTTCTTCCACCAAGTATCTGTACCAAGATCAGCCATTGGCAGATACTGACGCAAACAGCAGCCACGTGATTCAGATGTGTCTTTGGTGAGATGCTAGAGAAAACCAAGGGCAGTGCTGGCCTGAGCTGTGTGAGAAGAATTAAGATTGCTGCCATGTCCAGCCTGCCTTAGGTGAGCCAGCTGCCTGCAGGGACACCGCTCTCCTGCCTTTGCAAGTGGAAGCATCAATCAAGTAAGTTCAAACAACAGCACATAAACTAAGTTGCCATCCCAATAACCTTAACTATTAATTCACGGCCCCCTGGAGTTAGCTGGGATCAGGACAGAGGAGTTTTCATGCACTAGCACCCTTAAGTGAGAGAAAGGGAGAGAACAAGGAAAAACAAATCAATGATGCAAGAGATGCCTCAAATTCTGAGTCTATCTGTTATGACAGCCCAAGTAGCAAGAAAACCCTGAAGGCATCCATGGCATACACATGTGTAGACTGCAGAATAACACCAAGGAAGAGCTGTTTCCTTCATTTCAAGAGCTATTACACTATTTGAGTGGCATGGGATAGCTTACCCCAACCTGTCAATCTGGCCTTCATGTTCTCCAACCACAGGGAGCTCCTGGCAAAGCCTGACCCGTCCACATTTTCATCAGGAACCACTGGCACACAGGCCAGTGACATGCCATTGGACAAGTGCTCCCGCACTGCTGTGGCTGTTAGCGGTAACACAGAGTTTATCCTGTGCATCCGGAAAGGAAATAAAAAGATGACTCATTGCTGACAGAAGATTAATGGCACCCTGACTCTTAAACCCCAAATCACTGCAGGGGCTGTGCACTAAGACACTGCTCTGCCTGCATCTGCTGTAATGCACCTCTGAAAGAGGAATCACAAACAGCTTTCCCTGGTCTTATGCTACTCCACTGCTTCTCAGCTGATTTGTCCCTTGGGATGATCTGTCAGAGGAGTTTCAGCAACTCCTGGTTCTAGGAACAGCCCTTCCCCATGGCCACACTGCATTGCCTCAGCCCCAGCAGCAACAGGACCAGGAGCTGTGGAATGCTCAAACTGACGGCACTGACTGGGAGAAGTTTCTCTGGGCTGTTTCCAGGGGATCTGCAGCAGATAGCCATGCAAAGATGCCTGGTTTGGGCAGGAGCCCAAACTTCCGCTGGGAAAGCTTTAGGGTTCTGCAAATCACAGTGCAGTCAAGCCACTGTTTTAGGGCAACCCTGACTGTTTTACAAAATACTCTAGACAGCATTTCCTCTTCTGCCCCACCCCCCCACCCCGAATCTGGAGAATAGCCACTCCTTTCATGCCACCAGTTGAACAGCTATTTCAGACGGGCACAAGCAGGCACCATCACTTCAGAAGCTGAGGCTAATGGTTTGGCAGCTCAGCTGGGGATAACTTATTTTTCTCCAGTGATATTTCTTACAGTGCAAGGGGCTTTCACTGGAGTAATTCAAACAATTATTAAACTATGTACTGCTCTGATAAAAAGGGCTTCAAAGGGTGTTTTTTTCTTCCTGAGCCTGTTCTTCACCATCACTGCAGGGCTTCAGCTCAGAGACCACTTGCAGAGCTGTTAAATGCTCATCCCCATCAAAATTCAACCTTGAGTGCAGGGGATCTGGCAAAGCATCTCTAAGCCAAATCCTCCCTGGGACTGTCTTCTGATCAGCCTGTCTTTTAGGAGTTTAACGAATAAAAATATAACTGGAAATAGAACAGAACAGTGTCTGGAAAGGGAAGAGAGCAGCACATTTGAGCCACAGATCAGAGCAACACAACACAGCTCTAACTGGTGGAGCTGAAGCTGTTGGGTGCAGGTCCCCTGATGACAGCTCGAAAGGTGTGACACAGAATAGACAGCCCCCTAAAATGCTTGTGAGGGATGAAGAAAAATGGCCAAGCTAGCCAAATCAAGAAACAAGCACAAGTCTTCTCTGGCTTCACATAGGACTACTGAGGTCAGGTTAGAAAAAGGCACCTTTAACTCAAAAGTTAGAGTGAATTCAAATGTTAAAGTATGTGCCTTTCAGGATAATGGAGAAAAAGAATACGGAAAGGAAATAAAAATCAGCGCAATACAGAGTATAGAGGACAAGCAAATAAACAAAGGGAAGAAAAACACTTATCTGATGAGAAAGCAAACATGGAAATAGAACCCTCGGATGTCTCATTTGTACAAGTCTACAGGTCTGCGCTCAGCAGAGCAGCAATCACCCACATGCTGTGGCTCAAATGCTTGGAAACTGCTTCATACAAATGCCTACGTTGCATGAGGACAGAGACTTGTTCATCAGCAGAAGTATTCACCATCCATTAACGTTAATTCGCCATTTCAAAACATACAGACAACCTACAACATAAAAAAGGCAGATATAGCAAATGCTTTATGCAATCAATTGCATAGCGTGAATAGCAAATAATCAGAGAAAACTCTTGGCAGATTCATCACAGATTAAATAAATTCAGGCAAAGTATGCAATAAAAGAGAAAAAAACACCTCCCAAAAAAACCCAACAACAACAACAACTTACAAAGCCATTAGTGCATTAGTTTATGGAGAACTATCATAAGTGAGGGCTCAGTTTGTTGGATGATCTAATTGCAATGAACTCTGCCACCTGTAATACTGAAGTACCTCACAGACTCTCAGCAGTGTGTGGACTGTGAAGCATCACAGCAAGAACCTTTTGTACCAGTTTGGATTGGCAGCTTTTCCTATTCCCCTCACGTAACGTGAGTTTCTTTTCAACTGGAAGAAAAAGGACTTTCAGAAACTGAATATCCTGGCGGAGGTGGGGGTGGAGGGGAGGATAAATTCTTCAAATTGTAGGGGAAACAATCGGGTGAGATGAAAATAGTTTTCAAAGCAAACAGAAGTGTTCATAAATGCAGGACAACTCACTCTGTCCTTCTCTACAGTAAGAAGAAAAGTGACGTGACTGAGTCTAAGCAGCATGTTCAGCCAGATTGAAGATGGAGTATGGTACAGATCCCCATGACTCAGAACACAGATTTTTCTATGATACAAATTAAAAAAAATAAAACAAACCAGACTACAGTACAGGGCAGCTTGCTCCACACAGGGTTCACAGAGGGGACACATTACTATGTACAACGCAGCACATTAAAATGACAGTGACACACACCACTCAGAGGTGATCGTTATTACTGGCTGCTTAAGGGATGATTTGAGAAATGATCTGTAAGTTTAATTTTTAATTAAGCCAGAAGCCCTAAGGGCCTTCTGAGTTCAAGCGTTAACGGGGGAAGAGGGGGAAATCAATTCTTGGTGATGGAGAGGTCTAGCAGAATCTAGTAGGCCTGGGTAATATATCAAGAAGCTTTTAAGATCAGTCACACAGCTTAACAGAGGAAAGCCTAAAACCCAATTTCAGATAAAAAAAAAAATATGCTGTAAAATAGAATGGATAGTCACCATTGTTCAAACCTCTGGAAAGCTACTGTCTTGAGCTCTGACACACATATTACTCAGAAAATAGATAAATGATCAACTCCAGCATGCAGAACTTCACAGGGAAGTCCTCATGCTTAGCTCCAACCAGCCTGGAAAAGCAGACATCTCTAAATGACCTTGCAATTGTGCTAAAGCTTCAGCATGTCCAGAAAGATCTCCATTAACTAATCAGAATTAGTCACCAAAACATCCTAGAAGGAGGTTAATTTGTGCTGAGACACAAAGCTAGTTCCCTTGATGCACAGCAGAGGTCTATCAGGCTCAGACACGGCACCCAAGGCCATCTGAAACCCATAGTGCAATTTCAGTAGCAGTTAAAGTCAGACATTGAAGATTTTTCATCCCATCTCTTGATTCCAAGCTCACAGGACCAGATGAGCTGCACCCAAGGGTGCCAAGGGAAAGGACCAATGTTATAGGAAGGTCACTCTTGTCATTTTTGAGATATTGGTGCCGTTCCCAGTGACTGGAGAAAAGCAAGCACTGCACCCACCTTCAACAAAGGCCAAAGACAGTCTGGGGAATTGTCAGCTTTGCCTTGGATTGAACAAAAGCAAACGAAGCTGATTGCCTGCTATGGGAGAACAACTGGAGCTGTGGATAAGGGAAGAGCTGTGGACATCATTTACCTCGACTTTCACAACGGTTTTGACACTACCTCCCACAATCTTTTACACAGCTTAGGATGTATCAGTCTGAAAGTGAGGAGGAGACAATTAGACAGGCAAAAAACAGGTTACATGGTTAGGCTTCAGAAGGTAGGAGTTAATGAGTACCTGGAAGCCAGTAGCAAGCAGGAGTCTAACTGAGACCTGTCCTCTTTGATATTTTTATCAGAGACCTGCAGGAGCTGATGAGACCCCTCTTGCCAAGTTTGTAAGTGACACCATATTGTTATGAAGAGCTGATATAGTCAAGGGCAGGGCTGCCACTCAGAGGGACCCACAGGCTGTGGGATACACCAAAAATCTGTCCTTGAGGACACATCTAACTCCATGTGCATGCTTTCAGGATCCTCCTGAAAGTTGGGCAGAGGAAATGAGCGAGAAATTAGATGAATGGTCTTGTTTTCACAAACCTCCTCTTCTAAGAAACAAGTCATTTATCAAAGTGCTGTAATCCTACCAACTGTCATAACACTTGGTCTAATTACATCTGGAGAACAATAAGCTGCATGCTCAGGAAGAAACTGTCTGCAGCAAGGTTGGTAGAGAAACTCTGCTATACATGATTTGAGATCACAGGTCCGAAGGCAAGAAAACATACCACCAGGAAGGGATTGGTCACATTTGTATAAAGCAGCTTCATTGTATTTTGCAATTAAAAAAATTGGTTGGCAATTTTCTATATTTTCTGAAAATGCCATTCCTAGGGCATTAATCTACATCAGGGAAGGTCTGAAGAGGGTCTTCAGTTTACATGTTGATGGGAAGGGGGGGAAGGAGTGAAATCCATCCTTTGGAAGAATGCAAAGCACATTCCAAAACAGTTAAAAAGTGCTAAAAAGCTGCTTGGGATGAGACTTCACACTGCAGTTTGCTGCAGACATACTAATGTTACCGTGGTTCTCAGCAATGCAAGCATTGTTTAACTTCATACCTTGAAGAAATGTTCTTTGAACCTCACAGTGCAAAACCCACTGAAAGGTGAACTGCTCCTTCCTGCGTTGGTTTCAGTCGGACTGCTTGGAACCACACACCACCAAAGAGGAAAGAACAGCAGTAAGTCCACAATAGATGCATTTAGTACAGGGAGGGCACATGATTGCTGTTCTGGCACCGACACTTCCCAGTTTGACACCAGATGACCGAATTTGCAGCAGTACAAGACTGCACATACATTTCATTAACACACCCAGAGAAAGAGGCAGAGAGGAGGAGGTAGCGACCTTCTCACCAGCAGCAAAGCTGGGCACTTAGGAAACCAGACTTCATTCGGATTCTCGATACAGAGACTTGGGACCACCTGCAAAGCAAGATAACACTTGCACCCTGGATGAAGGTGCCACAGTAAGGACTAGGTAGACAAAGCAAAAATACACAGTGACACAAAGCAATACATACACAAAATATGACCACTGGGACCTAAAATGACTGACTTTGATGGACTGCATCTCCCTATCTCAAAGACAACTGAATATAAAACTTTTCCCAAGGTTTAGGAATTGCTTCATGCCTTGAAGAAAATGTACTTGATGCCACATTGAAAGAAAACTTATGTGCAACAGCAAATTCTCCCATCAGTATCCTCAACGTGTATATTGCATCCTGTCTGCTTGCTGTGGGAAGGGCAAGGAAGGGATCAAGTGAGGAAAAAATGCATAAATATGAGTCTATTACACACCCAAGAGAAAGTATTTCAATGTTCCTAGTGCATCCCCCGCCTCCTGAATTGTATCAGTGTCTGGTCCCCACTGAAGTACTTGGACCTAGGACTCCAGGAGTAACAATTGCTATGGATCCTTTGTACGATGTTGAGTCCACCAGCACACACTATGGGATGGATCTTATGTAAATTAGGTGGCCATAGCACCATGGTATCAAGGCATCCATGATCACTGGTATCATTCACCCATGCTTCAGTCCTGAAGCAATGAGCTGGTCCTTTATAACACAGCAGAATGTGAACACAAAATGCACATTTCAGGCTGACACACTGAGCATTGTCCGGGAAGGATCCCACGGGGATGACAGTGTACACAGAGACCACAGGGGATTTGTTACAATGAGGAAGGTGTTTCCAGTGAAAAAGAAAAGTTGTAGATAAATCGAAAGGAATACTACTTATTCCTGCAAATTATGCATTTTCTAAACCAAACCAAATGCCAACAACAAAATAAAACCCCATGAAAACAAAAAAAAACCAACAACAAAAACCAGCTCACTTTTAAACTTCATTGAAACAAATTAGAAAGATTTCTAGTTTATCACTTTCTCAGCAAAGCAGGTCTCTGATGAAGAAATAGCTAAGCAGAAACCTAGACGTGAGAGGATGGTATCATTTCAGAGTGTCAAACCTGATTTAACTCAAAGAAATTCTGGCACCAACACATTACCTCCAGTGGCTTCATTTGCCTAGGCAGGCACTCAACAGCGGCTCAGACCCCCTGAGCTGATGCTCCAGGATCCCGATGGAGCCTGAGCCTCCTCAGGGGAGGACAGATGGTGAGTTTTTCCACAAGTACTTGTTATCTGGCAGCTGAAATCATGAGTCACTACTAGCAGGCAGGTTAAAGCATGTACGCTGTGCCAGGGTGCGCAGCCAGAGCTGAATACTGGGGTCAGCAAGTCGGTAGGGCTGGAGACTGAGCACCCCTTTGCTGGCAGGCTAGGCAGGGCTTGCATGCTCAGCATGGCACACAGGATCAAAGCTTCTACAGCCAAAACTCTAGTCCCTGGAATTCACTCAACAGGTAGATTATCACTGAGAACCAGAATTCACAGAAACCAGAAGGAATGGGAAGGATTACCCAGTTGATGTCCCTGGGTTGCACATGCACACAGGGGTGATAGAATAACTGGACGCAATACCCCGCATACAGCACGTGGAGGAAGAGGAGCTGCTCCCCTCCTGCCTTGCTCACCTGTGGCTTCCCAGGCAGTGCTGCAGTCACCCTCCAGCACCCACACAGCTACAGCTACAGTGGGGCTGCACCGTGGGCTCAGCCCCGCTGCTTTGTATGCCTGACAGGCAAGCAGTGGCTGCTGTTAGGAGAAGTTTAGGCTCCTCCTGAGGTAATGTTTTATGCATAGTTGAAAATTAATAGAGGGGAAGATTATTAGAGCTCTGAAATGGGTATGCAGCAGTGCCCCTGCTGCAAATGGAATAATAAAATCAGGTGTGGTTTTGAGAACAAACTCCCCAAAAATGATGTTTGAGCCCTAGAAAGGGAACACACATTAACCCCAGAGACCCCCCCGAGGGCTCTGGCTATATTCCCCAGAACATCATGCCACCACCCCCTGCACTGGGGACAGCTGAAGCAGCTTACAGGCTAAGGCGGCAAGAGGCTTTCTAATCCCCCCAGCCAGGCACAGAGTCCCTCAAAGAGCCAAACTGTGAAGCCAGTCCACAAACAAAACAAAAAAAACAAATTCCAAAGCAACAAACAAAAAAAGCCAACAGTCATTTGAGTAATACTGGTCCCTTTGCAGGGGCCCAGAAGCGATACACCACGGAACCTGCCGCAGCCCAGCCCCAAGAACAGCCATCGCTCTGCTGCAGTCGCGGCCACGGGCAGACACACAGGAGCTGTTCAAAGGCTCAGCTAGGTAAACATTTAATACTATCCAGTTTGTTTGGATTTTCCTTTCCTTGAGGATAAACCAGGATATGCTTGCTTATTTTGCAATAACAGAGATTTCCATGTCCCAAACAACAACAACCAAACAAAAAGAAAACAACCACCAACAAACAAGCAGGCATCTAAAACAAAAAAAAATCCACAAACATTTTTCTTCCAAAAAGAGTAACCTTGAGACATCTTCACACTGATCCACTTAGGCATAATGCCAGAGCTCGCTGGACTTGGGGGCGAATGAGGCAGGGTGGGGAATATCAAGTACTTTCAAGGTTAGAAACAGACTTGTCACTCACCATTTTTATCGAGGTAGAATTCTGAATTATTTTTGGTAGAAAACAGAAGTTTTCATTTTGATTGTTTTTAAAAATATATTTCATTTTTCATTATTTTTCAGTTAAGGTAAAGGAGAAAAACTGATAGAAAAGTCTGATAAGTGAAACCTTGCTTGACCTTTTCTTCTCCATAATTTTATTAGAAAGAAGCTGAGAATGCCTCCTCCATAAACCCTCACTTTTTACAGCTATTCCCGTCTTGCTGTGAAAGGATGAGGGGAGGAAGTGAGAAAAAACAAGTCCTAGATTTGAGGCAAAAATAAGATTCCCACAAAAATACATTACATAAAAATCTTACGTATAATTCATTATTTTTAAAAATAAAATCCCTTTACTCGACAGCCTGCCTTTATTTGTAGGTGTTCAAATACTAGTCTGATATTTGCTGATGCTACACAAGCATAAATTCAACAGTCTGTAAATCCTGAAATTATGTGTTTAGAGCTTCATTTCAGATGCACATTATTCACCATTTGCTGTTGTCCCCCTACAAAGACGTGCAGAATCCAACCAGGCAGAAAAGCATCAGAGGTCCCAAGTAATCAAACTCAGCACAAGCGTTAAACAGCCTGGCTGTAAGGAGCAGCATCATTACTCACACGTCCTACCTGCCAATTGCTCATGAACCTTAAGCATGTCAGAAAAAAAGCCAAAGTCAGATTCATGAACTCTCTCCTGACCAAAATAATTTGGTGATAGCCTGTTACTATTACTATTGTTCTAGGAAATGGGCTAACCAGCCCTGCAGATGCTATCCTTGGTGCACCCACATAGCCCTTCCTCTGCTTGGGCTCAGCACGAGCTCTGGCTTTAGGATCTCCTCCTCCACTTGTTGATTTTGGGTGATCCTATCTACCTGATAGGAAGTATGTCCATGGGTCATTTAAGAGCAGAATATCTGCATGACAACAGCTGTGTGATTTATTTTTTTTTAACTTTTTTTCTTTTTAAGCAGCATATTGTGCTTCAGCTGGAAGCAGGACTGACTATGAAAACTAGACGTGCCAGCCCGAACTATGGAGTCTGAGTAACACAGATCGAATTAACCTCCTGAGGTGTCCCCGAGGAAAAATCCCATAATGATTGCTTCTGCTTAAAGCCTGTGCTTTCCCAAATACAGCTTTAAGATCAGAGAAATGAGGAATATTCAGACACCACAGGCTACAGTACTGTACACAAAGGGTATAGGTGCAGTCTGAGGCTCTTTGCCCACAACTCAGTTTCTGCTCTGAAATGCAAATGTGAAGTCAGCAGGAGCCATCCACATGCACTACATCCACAGGTAGGATGCCAGGTCAGCCTAGAGAATGCAAATCTTTTGTCTACTCCAGTTTAACAGCAAAACTTCTCAGTTCTACTGTAGGAACAAGTTAGTCCCAGAGGGGAAAGCCCCAACCCCAGAGTTACTTTCCTTCCAACAAATGCATAAATATTTTCCTTTAGCAAGGATATGAAGACCATAAAATAATTAGTGATGTTGATATGCAAAGAGGCCAACATGTGAGAGTCCCCTGGTTACAGAGCATTAGTGTTGCAGAGCTTGTAATTAAACTTCAATTCCTTTACAATTCAAGACAAGTTCCAGACAGTGGGCTGAAAATACATCTCAAACAGATCTTCAACATTCAGGACCATCTGTTTCCTTTTTGTGTGAAGTATTTTTATTTGCTGCAAGTAATGAGCTTAAGCAGATTTTAGGAGGTTTGTTATTAATAAGAAATGTGAAAAATTTGCAGAAGAGAGAAACAACCACATTCTACACCTGGGTCTGCTCAGGAGCCCGGGCATTGCTTTGAAGGCTGCTTTCTGTTACATCCCTAAATCCAGATTTACGTTTCTGAAAAAAAAACAGGCTTCATCTTCAGCACCAAACCACCCTCCATATAACACTGTTTAGAAGAGGAAGAGAATAATTTCCACACTTGAATCTTCATATATATACTGCTTCACAGGCAGAATGTAATCAGACAGGCTGGAGTTAGCCAGGACATTAGGTTTAATGGTCCTACTGCTGCCAAATGCCACAGGACACTTAGTGAGGGCAAACAACAGAGGAGGCCACCATGGGTCGCATCTGCAGCATGGCACCTCCACCCATCTCTTGTCCTGTCGCAGCAGCCCCAAAGAGCAAGGGTTTGCACCAAGGATGAGCAGAGACAGCAGGAGGTGCTTTCTCTTAAATCTGTCATTTGTACACACCCAGGAACCAGATGATACCATCAATGATAATAGTCAGGAAATTCAATGTAATAAATATCCTATAGACAGCAAGATCTTACTTAAATTACGTCAAGAGGCTTTATCATCATTGAATGTTCAGCAACAGTTTTGTTGTATGTTTTCATTGTATGCTCCACTTGCATGTGGAACAACCTCCAGTCAGTTATCCACATCTATTATTAAAGTTCCATTTTGTCCAAAACAGATGTTTGAAATACATCAGCACCAACTAGTAGAAAATACTGGTAGAAAAATGAAACAAAAAAGAAAAACAAAACAACAAAACAAACAAAAATCCAAGCAAACATACACACACAAAAAAACCCCCGAACAAACAGCAACAACAACAAACAAAACAAAACAACCCAGCCTTCCAGAAAGACAAGCTCATCAACAGAAGAGAACCAAGAGGACCAAAGCTTTCCCAAGCTGTCCTACATCAGGCTGCCCAGCCCGACGTCCTTCTCGTGGCCAAGCATCAGACAAGCAAGCAAACCCTGAGTAGCAAGCCCATTCCCAGCTCACCATCAGGCCCATCTCAATCTTCTCTTACTCTTTTCTTCTCCCTAACATAAAGCTTTTGCCCCAACAGCCCCCAGGTCACTCACACCTATCAGCTGCAGCTTCCACTATCATGTGTCCAAGGATAGAGCTGAACACCTCAATATCAGGAGCAGAGCTCTTGCCCCCCAGAGTGGCTATAGCCCAAGGGAGGGTGCAGCTCTCATTAGCACCTCCTCCTCACAAGGGATAAGGCCTCACAGGTGCCATGTGTGGGATCTGCCCCTTTGCAGGGTTCCAGCCACACCAGAGGAGTCCAGCACACCACTTGGGAGGTAGTCATTAAGGCTCACTGACCACAAAAGCCCCTGGAGGTACGGGGAGCACTGCATTTTACTAGCCCCAGATGATCCCTGGTGGAAAGGACAGACAGCCTGTTTCTTAAGGAAGAGATTACCCAGACAGTATCTACCACCTTAATAATACTGGATAAAGGCATCTGGTCTGCACTGTACACTTAACCTTCCTCACAGCCCAGGATAAGGGCACCTTTCTGTCTCAGCTCTGCTGCTGTCATCCACAATGTAAACATTAGCTTCAGGTGGGTGCTACTTCTTACATCAATATCTGAGCATTGGGGCTAGGAATCAAAATTAGCATATTGGTGCAATAGCAGTGAAGTGCCAAAGTGTTTAATGCATCTGGCTGGGCCGTGTCAGCCATTTATTTACTGGAATCAGTCCCTAAATCTGTATTGTGTCTGCTGCCTGCATAAATAATGAACAAAGCAATAAATCTGGCAGGGTTACCAAATGCTTTCACTCAGCTTCTCTTGAACCTGCTAAATTCTGCTCTGATTCTGCTGCCCAGCCAGGCCCCACAGAGATACTTCTTGAAGAAGGGAGGAAAGCAGGGGGATGGGGGCGGCTTTATTTCTGCACACTGCTCTGAAGCTTCCAAAACCAATTCCCTTTTAGCTGCAACCCTGCTTTCTCATTTTTATTAAGGCAGGGAGAGACAGTGAGACCCTTTTGAACTACAGTATCTTACCCTGTTCCAGGCACAGGTCACTGATTTCAAGACAGAAATCTTAGACACTCGTATTAAGTTTTCTTCATAATGAAAATCTATGCTGTCAATATTTCTTCCAAGGCGATGCCACCTGAAGTCACTTGTCACTGTCCTTTCAGCAAAACCCACATCTGCTTCCCTACACTACAAGACCACACTGATGTGGTAGTGTGGGGAGATGCCACTGCCCTCCACAAGGTAGGACCAACTGCCAAGCTGCTTGCCAAAAGAGGCTTTTGGGTGACTGCAGCTTTTGGAGAGCCTTTGGCAGCAGTATCAGGGAGACACTGATAGGTATGACACAGCAAAGGATAGGACTTGGTCAACTTAACAGGCAAACAGCCTCCAGAGAAATAGTAGCAAAAAATGTTTTGTACATAGAAAGCCAGGTTTCTATCTGGAAAAATGTCTCTTCCAACTTCAATTAATTGCTGTTTCTTGATTGCATACATTGCCAAAGCTTTGGGTGTGCTGTAATGGCTTTCTCCAACAGGATGTCTGCTTTCTCTGCCATGCATTTTACCATTTTCTTCAGTCCTTATGCCTTTGTTGGCTCTCATCATGCTCTCATCAGGTGTATTACACAAATTTCTGCTTGCCCCAGAAGACTTATTTGTTAATAGATCCTCTATCTTTGGCTTATTTCTTTACATTTCTCAACTGTTGAAAGAAATTATCCAACATAAAGTAAAATCAGTTACCCTAATGATCAGCCCTGTAGCATGGATTTTCCTTAGTTTATCATCAGAAAAAAAAAATAAAAATCAGAAAGTTCAACATGCTATCGAGTTACTTTTCCAGTCATATTTTTCTATTTCAAAATAATTTCTATTCTTCCTTTACCAGAGGCTCTGCCAGTTTACACCTTACACATCATTCTGTCATCTTCATTATGGCTTTGGGTATTTTTATGTTCTTTACTGTAAATTTTGAGCTGTCAGCCTGAGAGGCATAATCCTAGAATGTGAGACATCAGGACTTGCCTTGTACTCTGGAGCACTGGAATTTACTTTTTGCCCTCAGTCCTGGTTTCAGCTAAGATAGAGTTAGTTTTCTTCCTAGTAGCTGGTACAGTGCTGTGTTTTGGATTTAGGATGAGAATAAAGTTGATAACACACTGATGGTTTAGTTGTTTCTGAGCACTGCTCACACTAAGCCAAGGACTTTGCAGCTTCTCCTGCTACCTTGCCAGTGAGAAGGCTGGGGATGCACAAGAACCTGGGAGGAGACACAGCCAGGACAGCCGACCCAAACCAGCCAAAAGGGATATTCCAGACCACATGATGTCATACTTAGCATATAAACCAGGGCGAAAGGTGCTTGGGAACAGGATGAGCATCTTTTCAATTATATCACTTGTTTTCCTTGGGATTTATTTCTCTGTCTTTGTTATGTTCCTTTTCATTACATTTTTAAAAAATTACTATTACTTCCATTATTAAACTATTCTTATGCCAACCCACAAGTTTTCTTACTTTTACCCTTCCGGTTCTCTACCCACTCCCACTGGTCAGGGAGTGACCAAGAGGCTGTGGGGTGCTTAGTTGTCAGCTGGGGTTAAATCACACCACCATCCAACCATTTTTTGTGCAGGAGCACTTGATATGCAGCAGTGCACAGACTGTCAAGGAGACTCTGACCCAGGACAAATCTCCAGTCTGTACTTTGGTTTTGGAACCATAAACACAACATGCTGGGAACTCAGTCCTGCTCTGTCCTCCAAACAAGCATCTCTATTCTCAATGGCAGCTGCAATCTGATTCACCCGACTGCACTTGTTAATAATACGGAGGTAAGGTGCACTTAGTCAATGGATGTGAGTCATTGCTCTCTTCCAGGAAAATCCAAGAAACATTTAACCACTACCCGAGGAAATTTGCATTTCACTCATTCATAAAGGATAAAAGCTCCTTTTTTTCTTGTTCTTAGAAGACTCTACAAAATGCCAAAGTCAATTTGTGAGCAGGGCAGAAAAGATTCATGCAAAAATCTTAATCAAATTGATTTGGATCTATTTATAAGACAACATCTACTTGGCAGATACTTTTTAAGAACCCACCTGAAAACGCGGTAAATACATAAGCCAAGTTCAAAAAAAATAAAAATAGCATGTTGTTGTTCCCCACATGTCATCCTTCTTTATGGTGCTTTAAATTTAGCTGTGAAATTCTCTAAATCAATCAGAGTAAAACTGCATAGTCACTGCACTAATGCCCAGTGCTTGGGCTGGGAGAGACCTGGCATTGCCCCACTGAAAACAATTGACAGCAATTGTTCCTTCAGGTCTGAGACGGAAAACTGCTGCAGCTCGAGGTGAGATGTCTGCTTTTCCATCTCCCCACCCAACTTTACTCCCCACTGTCTTCTCTGTGCTTGTGCTACCTGAGCCCAGGTTCTCCCAGGACTCTGCACATGCCATGCCTAAATAGTTTGAACCCAGTTCAGGTTTCATACATCTGCAAATCTCAGCTGCCCTCAAGGCAGGCAAAATCAGCTCCCTTGTAGGAGAGGGCCCATCTTATCTGCCCAAGAAGTAGATGAGATAGGGCAGACAAGGGCCATATGCAATGTCCCTTCTGAGTATACTTTCAAGACCAAACCCCACTGGAGTTTCCTCTCAGGCCACCCGGGGCTAGCCTCAAATGCAGGCAAGTAGCACGGGCAGGCTGCCCCATTGACCCTTAGCTCAGCTCAGCTCAGCACTGTAAATGAAGCCAGGTAGGTAGGGAAGGCAGGAGGCTGTCTATCTCCCTTGCCAACTTGCCCTACATCCAGCCTTGCACATCCAGGAGCTCTGTCTCAGCCCTCTATCAGGCCAGACCCATGGCGGCTCCATGCTTCTCTCCTTTCTCTCTCTTATCTTCTGTTTGCTTTAATCAAGAAGACAACAACAATTTCCAAGTAATCGCTAGGAAAACCCCTCAGTCAGTTTTAGGCAATGTTTTCCATTGTCTCATGCTCTCCTGCCCCATCAATGATGTTAAACTGCTTTTTCCAGCTCATGTGAAAGATGGGTGGATACTGTACCCATTTAACCCTGCAACTGTGGCTACACCAGGAGAATGCTTCATGGAAGCCATTAATATCTTTTAAACTAAGTACATTTTTTTTCCTATTAACATTTTCTTTACTGTTTTTAAGCTCTAGAACCCTTTCCTTTTTCTTTCCTTTCCTCTTTCTTTCCTTCTTGGCCTTCCAACCCCAATTCATTAAATGATGTGAACATGTGCATTCAGTTAAACAGGCTATTCACATGCTTGATGCTTAGATGAATATTTAGCTTGCGTGAGCCTTTAGTCGCAATTCAGAGAAGAACATGCCCAAGTCCAACCTGTTCACGAATGTAACTGTGAAATAACATATTCCCAAAAGAAGCTTTTCTGAAATAGGAAATACCCAACTTCCCAGGCACCTGTTCAATTACCGCCTGATATTGTGGAACATAAACATCACTGAATAACACCATTCCTTCAAAACTGAACAGTAATATTTGAGTAACTGGACCATAAATATAGTTCACCTCAGGCAAGAGATAAATTACATTACTAAGTGTGCTAGTGTTCTTTAATTAGTTTGATTAGGCATAACAGAAGATGGTATTATTCAAAAAAGCTCCATTTCCTGAAGGAATTGCTGTAGATCCCGATCTCTGTTTTCTGGATGTTATTTGTTGGGTTTCTGTTTTGTTTTGTTTTTTAAACAGGTTCATTAATTGCTAGTGTATTGTTTTAAAGAGGATTTCAAAGAACGGGCAAACATGGGGTCATTAGCAGAGGCTGATGCTGCTACACTTGTCCTTTGGTGCTCATGACCCATTTCCATCTCATGCCTGGATGTAGCTGTTCTCTCCAAATGGATCCCACAGAGCTTCATGCTTGGTGGGGGGGTTCAACCCTCCACCCCATCAACCTCTTCTAGACTTATGGGGAGACAGACAGACTGTGGCTGGCTGCACACAGACCCCTTTTACAAGTCTAATACAGAGAGAGAGAGAAAATAGTTTAATTACCCATCAAGGTAACTCAAAACCTTCAGAAGACTCTGCCAAGTCACCATGCCAATACTCTACAAGACACAAACTTCAGACATGGCTCCCATCTTCTCTGCTGTATGTTACTTATTTATTTACTAGATTTACTGTGCCATTAGACTCAGCAAGACCTGCTGTGCTGTTTATGCTTTGCAAATGCTTGAAACTGTGAAGTATCAGGTCTGGAGGTTCTATTTAACAGTGGCCTTGTGGTGCCAGGTCTGGCACCACTGGCTGCAGAGGTTTTGCTCAGTCCCTGAACCTATTTCTGGGTCGCTCCACCATGCTTCTGACTGCAGCCCTGGCCTTCAAAAAACTATGTACAAATTCCTAATTCACTGAAGTACTCACATAAATCCTAAAATGTACCATAAGGTACCCAAACACTTCTGTGTATCTGAGTACTAGGGTACAATACTTGCCTTCATAAGTCCATGCAAATTCCTCCTCTGATTTTGCTGTAAGAGGAAATCTATATTTTCTGAATTCAGCAGCTGTTCTTTTTCTGTAGACATACAAGAAGGTATAGCTTGTGGCTAACATTTAAAAATGATCAGTGTATGGTTTCAGAACAGCTTGTGTCCCCAGACAGGAGAGAGTCAGTCCTTTCAGAATACAGACACCTTGCTGTCACGAAACCTCAGTTCTGTAAGTCAGCTCTGCTAAGGTGGATAAAGTGGTCTTTCCTGCCCATTGATCACACAAATCCAATTTGGAGACTTGTTTTCTCTACATGACAGTTACAGGAGACAGACCTGATTAAATCTTTCTGTTCTGATCAAGGAGCATCTCACAGCCAATCCTGTGACTGCGAACCAAATGCCTCCCAAGAGCTCAGCCACATGCTCTGCCTGATGGACTGTGCTTAGCTATGCTCCCTCCAGACCCACAAAACAACGTGCGTCAATACCAACACACAATGTGGTTTGAGCTTCAGGAACAGAGACATATTCACCTTAACACTCTTATCCTCAAGATCCAGCAAACGTTGCTTACAATTGACAGACTCTCAGGGTTTTCACATATTTCCTGAAGTACATACAGAACAAAGGCTCATCCACTCCTGCACATCTCTCCTTAATGCCTTCCAGTTAAAATGCTGACCAAGTACTTTATTAATGCCCAAACAGCCAGATATCAAGGCTCTGTGTGCTGTTTATCAAGCAGCACCAAAAACTGTACTAGTAAGTCTGATGATCTACATATAAAGTGCAACCTGTTCCCTACAGAAATGCTCTGTTACAGGTCTTTTCATGGCATGAAAACAATAACCAAACACATTTCTTGAAGCTATGCCAATGGATGTTTATTTGTGGTGTTTGTGACTGCTCAGTAGCAGAGATTATGGCCGTGATGTTGCTCTCAATTGAATGGCCGAGGATTAACTCCTGTGAAACCAGTGCAATTACCCCAGCATTACATTTGAATTCAGAACTGGCATTAGCATAGCTGAATAATTAGTCAAGTAAAGGATGGCAAAACACAGATGCTTTGCTCTGTTTTCCAAAACACTGTAGTGTAGACTCTTTTGGACCCGTACAACTAACAATACTGTTCCCACCAATGCCACTGACATCACTGCACTTTGTCTGATCCAGAACCTGGTACCTCAAAGGTAAGCAGAAGCACAGAGGACTTCCCAGGGTGATTACAAATTTCAGAGTACATTCTTGTTTCTGCCAGTCAACCTCTGCAACATGCTTAGCCCACTCCTGTGCTGCCCTCAACCAAATGGTCTGACAAGTCTGACAGTCTTCGGCTCAAATCACTTCTAATCCTTCAGCTCCTTTTACTATACCGTGACCTCTTTTCATCTCACTGGAACATCCTAAATGCTCCATGACACAGTTATTAGGTGGATTTGAAAGAAAACTCCCCTGAGAAAATTCACATTTGAAAAAAGTTCCTATTGGAAAAAAAAATTAGAGTTCCCAATGAAACAGGGACAGCAGAAGGAAAGCAGATTTAACGTTTGCTTAAAGTGTTAAATAAGCTTTTGATTCCAAGCTAAGTGATGCATTTTCATAAATGGGGACACAATATAAATGATTTCTATTTATTCTAAAAACATGATTGTTTCCCTTCCAAAATACCTCCATTTAATTGATTTTTCTAAAATTACATTTTTAGGCATGGACGAAAATAACAGCTCCCAAAACTCTATTTAAAAAAAAAAAAAAAACCCTCATTGGGTTCCTTTTAAGATGGCAATGTTTATGACTTGTATTAAAAGAACAACCAATAAAGGCACTTTCTGCCTCTCCCTTGCTACCCTGTAAAACAATCTGTCCACCAATCCAATTGTTCCATCTGTTTCCAAAACAAAATTGTGTTTTACTACGAGGATATTCTCTATCCAAATGCTGAACAGATTGTAGCTAAGTATTAATCCATAAAAACCTGAAAAAAAATCTTATTAATTCACAAAAATCAATATTCCAGCACACATCTTGGAGCCAGTTCATTACAGTTAAGCCCAAATTTATACGATGGTCAATGGAAAACTGTCCAAAATGTATCTGTTTACCTATAATGAGACAAACTGGCTGCTAAACCTCATTCTGCCAAAAACAAGCTCTGTGACAGGACTCTGGTTCGGGGAAAAAGAAAAAGCAATCTTACAGTGTACATAATCCTGTTGCAGTAGTTATTTCTTCTTTAACACGGGTATTCTCTGGTTTTCTTGCTCTGGACAGGATATTTAAAAAAAGGAGACCAAGCTCTGTACCTGTTCCAACAGCTATTCATCATGAGGACTGTCTGTCAACTCTTGAAAATGATGTGGCATCAGAACAGTGTTAGTTGCATCAGTCTGAGTGTCCCCTTGCATTACTTTGAATACTGAATCCTATAAAGGCTGATTTTCCCAAATCTTTTATCTTAAAAAAATACATGGGGAAAAAGAATCCCTTTCAAAGCCTATAGCTCTTATGGTGATGTTTTCACTTGTAGTCCAAATACAAGAGCCATTGATACTAACAAGAATTCTTCCACTGGTCTCATTACATATCTTATCTGAGATCCTAAAAGCCTAAAAGTAAACGAAGCCTGAAAGTTGCAGAAATGGAACTCTGTTGTCATCCAACACATATGTATGTACGTAGATATGTATGTATGCACACATATGCTTCTATGTACAATAAATGATTATATCTGATTTGCCAATAGTGGAAAAAGTTTATATATTTGTATTTATTTATGTATATATGTTTTTTCAATCACAACAACTAACGTCCTATAATTTTTCCACATGGTTACATCAAGCTCTGAGATGTTGCTTCCCTTTCTCCCTAGTTCCCAGAATGAAAGTGTTCATGAATCATTAAGGTTAAATACAAATAACTTGCATTACCACTCACAGAAGACATGTGGTTAATTGCTGTCTGCCTTCATTGTTAATTGCTGAACAACAGCGTACTGGCACACCTACCACAGGCTTCTGAAGATAAACAAACACAGCATATGCCCTAATTGTTTATGTTCTCTTTACATCACTTTTTCTTTGAAAACAACACGGGTAAAATTCACAGATCCTGTCCCTTAATCTCCCTTATGCATAACACATTAATTCGTCTAGCTGGTAACTCCTGTGTTACACCAAGTCAGAAAAGAGTCAGGTCAAACAAAGACTTCAAAGCAGTTCCAGTAAATTAAGTCATCTGCTCTCCAAGACTAAGATTTCCTCTCCACCCCTTTGCCATACTCAAGGTGGGTTAATTCCACTTCTGCTTCCATTGAAAATGCTGAGCTGATGTTCCTTCCAACACCAGAGTATGACAGGATTATATCAGACACTAAAAGAGACCAGCAGAATGGGAAACCAAAAACAAAACCAAAAACATATATATATATACACACTTAACATTCACCATAGAGTGGTTTAGGAGATGGATTAGTTCCATCATTTGACCAAGCATTTCTTTCAGGTTTAAGTCCCTTGGAAAGGGGAAAGTTTCCACTGAGAAGAGCAGCCACTCTGTTCCACTGTGCTGCTGTTTGCAGCCCTTCCCTGGGTTATCTATGAGATTTTTCATTGCTGTCGAGAAAGAAAAAAGACAGGACACTCATGCCCCCAGGACAAGGACCTCCAAAAGCATATTTTTTTTCTGTGAGGCTGTCTGGCCAGACATGAAGGCAAATCTCCCCTTTTGAAACAAATACTGTTCATGCAAGGAATTGTCCTCTGACATGCAGTGCTTCAGCCTTCCTGCAAACTGTAAATGCCTCCGCAGCTTGAAGCCCCAGCCTCTGAATATGCAAACGCAATTTGATTCATGAAATGAGATGCATTGTCAAAGGATCTCTGAGAAAGAGGACCACACAGATTAGATACAACACATTTCTCAGATCAAATCAAAGGATTCAGACAGAAAAAAAAAAATAGCATAAGTATTTGCTGGGATGATAAACCATCTGCACGGTGTTTCTCCTGAGTTCCTGTATCACGTTCCTCTTAACTTTCCCATTGCTGTCCCTCACATAGATTTATTTTTTTTCTCCCTTTCACATGACATTAACAAGGTTCTGCTGGAGAGCGTTTCATCTCATTGAATTTAATTTTCTTTCTGTAGAAACAGACTAGCAAGAACTGTATTTCCCAGCCTATTCCTGGCCATCCCATGTTCCTGACACTCAGGTTGAAATGCCTAGAAGGCAACAACCTTGCCAAAAAATTCAGGTTAGCAAGCAAAGGAGATAAAATCAGTAACAGAAGTGATTAAGGAGCTGTAGGTGCTACTTTACAAGGAAAGACTAAAAAAACTAAGTCTGTATAACCAGGTTGAATGACACTTAAATCAGCACATCTACAGGCTCTTCAAGCATTAAAGGCCAAATCTCCAAAGACCTGGAAATCAAGAGGACTTGGGCACCTGCACGCCTCTGAGAGGCCAGGTGAACAGGACAAAACATTTTTTTAATTTTTTTTTTTAAATTCCTCTCAGTCTTTGGAGGAGAATTTTAAATTTCAACATCATGTATGTCAGTGAATCCAGGAGTGTTAGTGGAACCTTAAATAACTCCCTACTTGTTATGGGAAAAGGAACAGAACTGCAGCTGAAGAAATTAGAGGATATTTAGGGTGATCTACAAAAATGCTGCCATATAACAGTGCAAAAATGAAAGAAAAAAGTCAAAGTATAAGGTGAGAGTCTTATATTTGTTGACCAGTGGCAATGGAAGAAGAGTAACAGTGGAAGATGAAAGCATCAGTTACTCACACATTGAAAAGTGGAGCAGCCAAAAGCTGAGTGAGGAGATTGTTGCCCTAGCAAGTGAATGAATGTTTACACCTAATCCACATTTTGCATTTATTAACTGCTGTATCACTCAGGACAGAGTAGCCAGAAAATTAGAAGCTTATCATTTCTTTAGAGATAGGAAGAAAAGGAGGAGGAGAGAGGAAAAGATGTAAAGAAGCCCAAGAATGCCAACAGTCTAGAGCACATGTATCAGGTGTGGAAGGCAAAGCTTCAGATCCCTGCTCTGCACCGCACAGAGCCTTGCTCCCTTCTGGGAGAGTTTCGGAGGTCTCACCTCCTCATTTTCCTGAAGACAGAGTGAAATGCTGGGCCTTGCAGTTCTTTACAGAGCAAAATTCCTGGTTTCTGGCCAGTCCTACCTCGCAGTCTAGCTAGATTGCAAAGCTGGCAAGCAGCAGTATTTCCACTGCCCAGATGGAGGCACAGAGGAGGGTACAGTGATGGACCAAGGTCACCCAGCAGGCCAACAGCAGAGCCAGCAAGAGATCCCAAGTCTCCAGAGTCCTGCTGTGAGCCATCCTGCCTCTGCTCGCTGGCTGTTTCCATTCCTAATATCCATCACTCAATACAGATGTCATTAAAATCCAAATACTTATTATTAATTTAAAAAAAATACACAGGGCTGCTTTTCCCATTGATTCCTGGCAGAGTCTTTCTTATAATTTGCCAGATTGGTCTGAAAACAAATACATATAAATTAGCAATATACAACATGACATGAATGAGAACATTCACTCTCTTTAATCATTCCCACAAGCATTTTGTCGTTTTTCTGTCAGTTCTGTTGATAGGAAACTGCTTCACAATTTTAATCTCTTTTCCCTAAGCACATTTTGTTCTCAAAGTTAGCTGATATAAAGCTAACATATTTGAAACAGGGGAGGCTGGTGAGATATAGGGAAGAGCTCTCTTTGTTTATCTCTATTTCAGAGTGAACAAACATCCATTGGCACTTATGCAGGCATCTCACTCCTCCTCCCCATCTCCTCACCTCCTTAAAATATGCAAAGACATTTTCTCTTTGAACCTTTCTGAGAAGGAAAAGGACAAATACTTCAACTCAATCTTCTTGATTAATCAAAAATTTTTCAACAACCACCAGCTTCCTCTGCATGACATGATGTCAGGCTCAGAACCGCGCAACCGTATTCTTACATTTTCAAAACTGGATCATGTCAAAGGTATCTACACATTGGCTGGATGTTCTTTTTCTGTCCCCAGTCAAATGAAGAATAGAGGCACAGAAGAAAAAAAAAAAGATGAGCTCATGAGCATCATGGTCATGTCATCCTCCCTGCTCAGCCCTGGGGAAGGTTGTTGCCACATTTGGATTTTGATTTCTCGTGTACTTTCTTGCATGCTACAAGGTAAGCCTGGAGGTCTGCACAGCATATCTAGGCATAACCAAAGCCAACATGATGGGTTTGTGACAGAAATGATGCAATATGATATGTTGCAGTAATATAACTATTGCATAGCACAGAAGGAAAAATGAATTGCTGGGAAAATATAGAAGGATACAAGCAGCCATTATTTGTTTGACGTGAACTGAGTAAGACACCACAAGAAAGGGTGAGGAACTTCACCTTATGACCCAGAAGTCAGTAGAACTCATGGCAGCTGCAGCAGATGTTGAATGGGGCAGCAAGTGAACAGTGAAGCATCAATGACTTTGCTTAATTGGGCCCAAAATGCTAGTGTAGTCTTTTATAGGGAAGTTTAGGTCCATGAGACCATGCATCTGGGTCCATGAGACACAGAATTAACTCTTCAGAAAGGGATGCTTCCATGTAACACATCCAGAACACATTTTATAAACTAGAAAGACAACTAGCTATCGTGAAGGTAGATGTTTATCTATCCCGCAAATCAGAGGCATCTAATAAAAATCTGCTCTCATATCAGTTTAGATTGCGTTTCTTGGCTAGAACCCATTTCCTATGAATATAAAGTGTGTTTGTGCCTATTGCTTTATCTATTTCATGTCTCTCAGACCTAGCTATTATCCATCTTGCCAATAGTTATTTATTACTTTGTGATTATAGGAAAAGTAGGTAATCACCTATTAAATCACAGACCAACCCTTATTATCACCAAAACCATACTCCAATTGCTAGAAAAGAATTGCTTAATTTCATATGTGGTTAAGAGTTTCCTTTTTTTTTCAGCTGAGATAATAGATGGTCGTTGTAAACCTTTTTCCTAGGAAACTGGCAGTTAGAGTAAGTACTCTATAGCTCATGTTTAAACTGTAAACAGAGGAATTGTTCTTGATACATATTCCAGGCACAGAGCTATGCCCAGGGTAGCAGAAAACAATAGCAAATATATTTTAGGTTTTATCTTACAATGTGCTCTAAAAAAAGTGCTGCCATTTGTCAACACACTACTTTCTCCCTTTGAACAGCTAGAGGTAGATTATGCAGACAGATACAAGGCAGGTGACACACACAATGTTCCTCCAATCTTTTCAAATTCTCCCTCAAAACCAGGCATGACTTCCCTGAATGAGGACCAGATCCAGAATAGATATGGACATTCTTTCACTTGCAAGAGGAGAAACAGGGAGGCAAAAAGGGTGCAAAACCTTAACAACTGTCTTTCCAAGGAAATGCTCCTTTTACCAAACAAGAGAGCCAAGGGTCAGCCTGCATCATCACTCGCACACTTATGGTTCTGTGATTCTCTGAAATGTACACAAAATCATATAGTGGCAGAAATAAGCCCTAGCAAGGAAACAAGAAGAAAAAAACATGACAGATATTTAGATCAGGTATAAACCAACTGTGTGTGTTCTACATGAGATACTGTATTTGACTGGTAATCAAATAACTGCCCGAGAGTCTTGGCTAGCCAGAGCTAAAAAAGCTTACTTAGAAAGAATTATAAACCAAGGCCAAAAAAAAAAAAAAAAAAAAAAAGTGTAGTGTAGTTAAGTTTGACATGCTTACATGAAAGACCTGTGTGATAAGCAACTGCAAGTCTTCTGCCAACACCTGACTGACTGCCAAAACACTGGTCATGATTTTAAAGGTTGCAAGCAGATCACTGGTTTAGGTCTCTATGCAGAAACCTGTGAAGTTGAAAAAAAAAAATCTTTGCTGTGTTCAGCGAACTAACTTCCCCTCTCCCAAACAGCAACCAGTGTAGCCAAAAAGTATTTAGTAAATACTGGACTGGGTGACCTTTAGAGGTCCCTTCCAACCCAAGGCATTCTATGATTCTCTATTTGTTAAGCAAAACAGGAAAACACCAGCGCAGCAGATAAAGCCATCATATAGTATCTGCAGATAATACCTATTTTCTGAAGTATAATTAAAAGTATTTCACAGTCTCTCCTCCAGCAAGGTGATTCCTAAGACAGCTGGGTTTTTTTCCTTTTGCAATACCACCATACTCACAGCTCAGGATTCAGTCAGCAGTAAAGCCTAATTCAAGTCACCACTGATTTGGCACAAGCTGCATCTCTACTGCCGGGCATTTCTCTCCCCACTCCACCCATGCTTAACCTCCCCATGGCAGCCTTCCTCCCATCTACTTTCTCAGCAAAAACACATGAGCCCCAGTGCTCACAGACACAGAACACCCTTCAGTGTTAGCTTTTGCTTTCCAGCTTAAGGAAGCTCTTCCAAAATCGGTCTCCTATTTCTCTTTTTCAGGCTCAAACTTTTGCAATGTAAGAGTAGAAGCCATTGCCTGGCTACATTTAGGGAGATATTAAGCACACTTGGGCATAATAAATCACACATGGGTGTGATGGGGAACTTTCATTATGATATGCCCCCTTTTTAACAAATGTTTCTCTCAAAGCTAAAAAAAAATAATTAAAAAATATTCATGTTTCAACCTTTTTGGGCCCTTACATTTATCTTTCCTTCCCTCCACCAGAATGTTTTGCCTGTTTGGGGATTCTCTTTCTTCTGAAAATCCAGCTCTAGGAAGGGAGTCATGAGGTTTTATTTTACTTGAGACTGCAGTGTCCAGGCGTGTGCAGCCCAAGACAAAAAAAAAAGCAGTAGGGCATTATTCTGAACACTTTGGCAGCATAAAATTTGAAGTAATTTCTTATGCTCACAAAAAATGCTGAATCCTCAGCTGATATAAGCAGGCACAGCTCTGCTCTGACTTCAGCACAACATGTCTGATGAAAATATGTCTCGATAGCGTTGGAACCCAAAGTCAGGTGTCCCTGTGTGACCCCAGATACAGTCATGTGGAGAGAAGGGTAGACAATACATTTTCCTCAAATATATTACTCATTTCTCTCCCAAGAATAGCCCCTATAGACTATCAATAAAATGGCTTTTTCAGAAGCAGTTAATTGTACAATGCAACACAGAGATCCAGGAAATCTCCAAGGTATCAGCAGAAAACAATGATGAGAGACCTCAGCCCAAGAAAGCACATAAATCTTGTTAGTTACATCATGTGGAAAGTCCTGCTGACTTTCTAAAGAGCCCAAAGGGTCTTAGATTCCAGGAAACTATTTGCTATTATGTGTTTGCTAATACTGATGTGAAATCGGGGTGCTTTGGGCTTCGTCTGTGCAAGATCTAATGGAAAGCTTAACTGTCCTTTTTTCTAGAGTTAACTGTTTGTTTCTCTTCTCCCCATTAGAGGCACTTTAAAAAATGAAGACCTAGAAGAAATGTGTACTGAGGGTTCCCAAAATCCTGCAGCTGAGAGAAAAGTGCAAGGGAATTATTACTGTTTCTATTTATTTATTTGTCTTGAAATACTGCCCAGAATGTCATATGATACGATAGGATCTCTGTAGAGAATAATTCACAGTCTAAACAAAAGACCAGCCAAATGCCTCACTGGGTCCTCATATCATGCCAGCCACTTCTTAGATGTTATCAATCTGGATGCCTTAGCCAACTCGCAATAAACACTGATCTTTTCCTTTTCTTTGTCCTCTCCTGCTGCTTTGTGTTAAAGCCCATGAGCTAGAAGACACACAGCAGCGACTGGAAAGACAGACAGACAGACTGGTGATGCTTAGATACACAGGCTTTCCAGTCACAGAGCAGAGGCACTCCTTGAGCAATCCTGTTTGCAGGACTGTTCTGGCAGTTCTTTTCTGCTACCTTGGAAAGGAGTTGGATGATCACTCTTTCCAGTCAAAGTTACTTGGAACCCATATATAAAAAGTATATTGTCCATTTTAAATGGGCTGTACGGCATTCTCTGCATGAAAAGAAACTGTCTTTAGCATAAAGGAAAAGACCTTTACTAGTTACGCAGATACTGTTTACAACATGTTTTGGAAAATTTTGTCCTCCCACTAAAACAGGAAAAATCATTGCAAGCTCAACAAAAGAAATAGAGAAAGTTTACCTCCACCCTGTAAAGCAGTCTGCCTTTTTGCTTGTTTGTGGCTGTAAATTTTATTAGGTGATTCACTGGGAAATTTTTCGATAAAAGTATTTGCCAGAACACTTTAAAAATGTGTTAGATTCTGAACAGTACTCACAGGACCTATCCAACTGAGAATCAACAATCCACAGAAACAGTTGTTCGGCAGAGTCAAAATTCAAAGACCACAATATTTGGTCTTAAAATTTCTTAAGGAAAATTGTAGATGAAAAAGTGGTACTGGAGAAAAAAATCTGTATGAAGCCATAGGAGCTCAAGTCCTTTGAATTCCAACATATACTTGCAGGTCAGTGACTGAGAAGTATCCATTAGCTCCAAACATACCTCATAAATTTCTTTAACAGAAAACACATGCTTGGAAGGTAATGCATTATATTAGTGTCTAGTTCTTTCAGTTCCAGAAAAAAAAGAGTTGCTCTAATTATACCCTCTCTAGCCTAGGGATCTCTACACTACTATAGAGCACATGCTCTTTTATACCTAAACCTTCCAGATAGATGGCCCAAGTTGCTCATTAATTGAGTGTAAACTGCATCATCACTCATGAGGAGTAAGTGTCACTGCACACAGTTTGCAGTCCAGTAAGCAGGTGACAGCTCTGCTTGCAGTTGCATTTGTTTCTACTGCAGTTCCTCCCACCACATGAGAGCTGGTCATCAGGATATAGTCCTGGGGCTTTCCTGTTCAGTGGCTGTGTACGAGGAACCCCGTTCCAGCCAGGCACGGGGCTCTTCACGTCTCCTTGTCCCACTTGCATTGCCTTTACCAAAGATAGCATTCTCCTATGGAATACAGACCTGCTACAGCCAAGTTTTGGGGCAGTCAGGGATCTGGCCAGAGGTGTGGTCTTCCTTTCCCCTGTGTAGGCTCAGGTTTCACCCTGACGTGGTTTCTGGAAACATCCATCTGGTTGGGACCAGAGAGCTGAGAAGACCTTCGCAGTCCTACCGGATAGACACAGATCAAGGTAATGTTTTCCAAAAGTACTTATATTGACGTAGCCTGCTTTTAGAGACTTTATTCTGAAATCTACAGAGTTCTTAGAAACAAAAACAAGAATGCTGGCTCACAAAAATAACCCTCACAAAGGCAAACAAAACCCCCACTTATTTCAGTCCTCACCTGGCCAGTGTACAGCTCGCTACTCCTCTCTGTAGGTCTGGCTTGACCAAGTAGGAGCAAGCCCTGTTGCCAACCCAGTCCATTCCTCTCAGCACACTCAGTGTCCAGTTGCTTGAAGCTACCCAACACCTGCAGAATCCAACTTGCAAATCCAAGGGTACCAAATTCCCTTTAAAAATACTTTCTTTTTCCTTTTTGGAGGGTTTTTTTTTTTTTCAGCCAAGGCAATTATTACTTGTCATAAATAAGAACTGCCAGCTGTGAAAAACATTCAGTTCACTGTTCTAAAAATGCTTTATATACTTTTTTTCTCTCTACAGCAAAGAATTTTCTAACTTTTCTGTGGTGCATCCAGCCAATCAGGGGCTGTAGTGGAAGGAGTAATGATAGGACTATCTATCACTGTCAGTCAAATGACTGGAGCTCCCAGAGAGCACTCACTAAGTAGAAAGTGTGGTGTTTGCAGCATATTGGCAAAATTCTTAGGGATTACATAGCAGATAAGGATGCTCAAGAAAGACCATTACATAGAATGAAGATATGGTATCCAACATGTTAAAATCATGCCCTCACCAGATCTAGGATGTAGTTCTTTGATTTTAAACTGTCATTCCAAAAAAAAGCATGTATTGATCCCATGAAAAAAAGCAAAACAAACAAAGAGTGTCTTTGGTAATTAATCCCTAGGACAGAGTTGAGAATGGACAGTGAGGCTGAAGATGACATTACTCTTGCAGATGGCATTGTCCGTAGATGAAGGCTGCAAGAAAGAACCAAGCCAACTAAGAAAATAACTCTTGCTTTAAGTAACTTCCTTGCAGTGTCTGAAGCAGAGCTGGAGCAGCTCATCTCCCCCAGCTCCAGCTCTCTTTCAGACATTTGCTTGTCAAACAAGTCACATCAATTCAGACAGATTTTGATTTGCAAGATTTTCACATTTCCATATTTTCCCTTTTATATTTATAGTTTCAGAAATCCTAAAATAAAAAAAAGTCTTAGTTTAAATGCATGGAGCACAGTAATTAGGAGCAGTGATGTTTCATCCATCTTTTGAGCCTCCTCTGAGGTTTGAATTTTATGGGAAAGTCCAAAATGGGGAAAGATGTGGAAAAATGAGGACTAATGAGTGGCTTCACTTTGCTCAATCTATAAAAGAGCAAGTCAATGGGGTAGGTTGGTAGCCTTTTTATACATGAAATGTTGTTAGAAAAGGATGATGAGTTCCAGGTTATTCTCCACCCTATTGGTTGAGGAATCAGGAAGGACGGACAAGGGGGGGGGGGGCGGGGGAAGTGCTTTATTAGCAGGAAAGATTCTTTTTGTATACTAAGAAAAAAAAAAAAGCTTTCTTGAGGTAGTAAGGGATTCAGGTGAGCTACCTGTGGATGTGCAAAAAGCCCTTCACTGCAGTTGTTGAGAACAGTTAAACTGTGATATGTCCTGGGAGCTGCGTGGGCTGACTTGATCCTTCCTCAGAGCTGCACCTTGAGCTAGAAAGTCTCTGGCAGCTCTCTCCATCCTTCCACTCCCAGCTTTCTATGTGATATCCTGATGTGACATTGAGCAGAAATATTAATTCTGCCTTCCTGTGGCCAGAGTTACAATAGTAAATATCTGACCAGGGAATTGAGAGGAAAAAGTCTTCGTGCCAAATGAGAGTATGGATGACAAAGACGGCCTTCAGGCCAGGGCCAGGACAGCAAGGGAACAATCACATAAATGCTTACAGCAAATCCAGCTGCAAAAAGCTGCCCACACTCCAAGCACAGGCAATACTTTGAGGGACAGGATTTCTGTAGGAATTAGTACCTTCATGAAGAAAGGCACAGCTTAGTAAAGTGAAATAATCCCAAATGAGGTTGTGATTCCCACAGCCAGATTTTTGCAGTTACGTAAATGGTTACTTACACTATTAGGAAAACGCAGGCTGAGGAGGTAAACTGAGTGTTTCTAACACTAGGTCTCACTGTACTGTCAATAAAATTGAAATACTTCCAAGGGAGAAGAGATAGACCAGTGCAGCAGAGCAATTCTGCAGCAAACAAGTTGATTTTTCGCTCTTGTGGCATCAGGAGTTTCAAGCACTCACTCCACTGCCACTGCAGCAGCCACCTTCAGTGTCTCACCACCTGGAAGTCCTGTTTCTTTCTCACAAAGAACCATGTTCATACAAGTAGCTGTTGACATTCAGTCTCCTCTTCTCCCCCAGGAAAGGAGAATGGATGTCACTGCTTCTCTGCTTGATTGCCAAGAGGTAGCTGTCTGTCTGTCTTATCACTGAGCTCTTCTCCTGACCAAAACTGCTGGTTCTTGTAGGCTATTCAGGTTTTAACAAAGCACTAGCAGGAAGCAATCCCCACCTCAGACCAGGTGACCGAGTCATGTACTGCTAAACCAACTGTATCTTCTCACAAAGCTCTGTGGTGAAAAAAATACTAATTAGTCATTTTAACTTGACTAAAGGGAGAGCTGGATGACAGACAGTATTTACCAAAGTGACTTGTGTGTTTAGACTTCCCCAAGTTTGGGAAATATTAACATTTCCATTTTAAAGAAAGCCAGGGGAACTCACACTTCGAGGAGAAATATGTTAGGATCTGTGTCTGAATGTCAGACACCATCTCAAAACTGAGCATTCAAATGCAGAGTTATTCTAAAGTCTAAGCAATATGAGCAATAAGCTGAGAAGTTTCAGGTGGTAGAGCTATACTCCAGGAGGGAGCAGCTGGCACTCCCCACAGCCTTCCAGCAGCTTTGCTGACAGGTCAGGGTGCATGATGTATGTGCACTGTTACTAATCAGTGGCAGGATTTCAGCTTTGAAATGCTCATCAAACAGTTTAACACCTCAATGGAGCAGCATAATGCATTTTACTTTGAAGGTGTTGAGGTGTTCTAACCCCATTCAAAATAATGGTTGGGCCATGTTTACAGTGAAATTCCATTTGTCAGTATAGCATCTGCTTTCCAGATACTGAGAAACTGTAAGGTTTGTGTCAGATGCTAACTCTTGAGATGGATAATTTGGCTCCAAGATAACACCAAGCATGGGGATACAGAGCCTAGAGAGGAGCTCAGAACGGTACCATTGATGCTCTTTCTCTCTCTCTGCATTTCTGTTCCACCCACACCACAGCCCCCTTGCCCTGTGCACAACTGAACATTGTTTGGCTGCCAGAAGAGTCACATACAAAAAGAGCACTTAAATAGCAGTGATTTATGCCCAGTATTCCCAGCTGTGGAGATCACACAAAGGTAATAACAACACAGTACCAGATAAATAGGATGCCAAGGAGTATTTCAGCAACAATAACACAAACCATGGCGAAAAAGAGGACACACACAGAAACACATCCCCTTGCTGGGAAACCACAGAACATGAAGAAAAGAGGTTAGAACATCTTAGTGATATCTGTAAGCTGGGCAAAAGGGAAACTGAACTAATAACAAACTTGTGCTTTTTAAATCTGGATTGAATTCAGCAAGTACTTTAATCAAAGAAGGAGAAACACTGAAAAAGCCTAGTAGTCTTACTTTATATTTTCAGGATTCATTACTGGCACTACTTTTCACTTAAACTTTGTTCTGTTTTTTCAAAGCAAAATTTTAAAAGCTTAGATCATTTGAAATAAAATTAGCTATTCATTTCAAGCTGAATAAAACATCTGGGCTGCAGTGATACTGAGTTTTTTCTTTCACAGAAAAGACAAGATACCTGCATTTCCCTCAAAACTCATCTTTTTCTTGCTCTCCTCATGAAAGGTGATAGCATGATAATAGCATTCATTGCCTTTCAAGGACCTCATACTCATACTGATATGTTCTGGTTTTCAGGCCAGGAATCCGAATCTTGGTATGCATTTACAAATGGATGCACAAAAGCCTGTATATGTATGACAGAAAATGACAGCTGAACCTCTGCTCTGCTACCTGTAACAAATGAAAGTGCAGATGCAGGTCCCTGTACAGCTTAGATCTACTAATATCTCTTCTGCAATTTGTTCTATGAATCACATCACTTCATCAGATGTCTTCATCATCCTACAAATAATGGATCCTATCACATTGTCTTATTGGTATAAAAATCCGCTGATTGTATTTCCATTATAAAAAAACCACATTCCCAGAACCTATTACAGCTGCTACAGGAAGGTTTGACCTGTCCTGCGTCAAAGCACTCAAAGTATTATTTACATTGTTATGCAAATATGTTATTATATATTGCCTTTCTTGGGTACAGGTGCCCACACCTTTCTAAGATGGCAGAATGACTGTAACATTATGAAGATGAATGGAATTATATTAGTCACCCTTCTGATATACAGTACTTTGGAAAGAATAGTGACTAAAAAGGACAACCAATCCCATTTTTCTAAGTGTGGGAAGACATACAGGAGTGGAGACAGAGCAGTACTGCAGTATAGGATAGGTGTGAGTATGTGGAATGAAAAGCATGGAGACATCTTATGTCACCACTGTAACACCACTGAGTTCATTGCTGGGTAGCCCAGAGGGTGGAAGAGGTTCACTCACCTTCCAAGAACTAATTCATAGCGGTTTCAGTGTTAAAAGGGACTAGAATGGTCACAGGTTTCTCCACTTTGAACGTGACAGAATTTCATGCACTAAGTCCTCCACCAGACACATAACTTTTGAGTGAAGTTGATCTTAATCTTAGAAGGCAGTTTTGATTTAAAGACTTCACATGACAATTAATCCAGCACAATGCAAGTTAAATTGTTCAAATGATTCATTCCCCTTGCAGCAAAAACATACACCTATTTCTAGGCATAATACATCTATTCCTTCTCTACTGATTTTCCAGTAACCAGGGGAGATACTTCTACTTGTGGAATAGCTTTTTAAGAAAGAAAACTTTCTCAAGGCCATCAATATTACAGCCTACTCATCAACAGAATGATAAATGGTTCCTATGGCTTGGTGCCTGCAGAGCTGAATCAGACCTGAAGGGCACTTCTTTTGTGAACTGTCCCTGTGTGGCCATCATCCATACGTTGCAGGGGGAAAGGGAGAGGATGTGGGAACAGAACAGGAGACACCGCTGCCGACAAAGGGAACCCTGTCTCACATCTTCCTAAAGAGGAGTATGGGACACTGAAGCAGCATAAACCACCTGCCTTGCTTAAGACAGGAGTCTCCAAGCTGTTTATCACAGCATCCACACTGCCCACACAGTTCCAGTTTTGTGGCTTGACATGGGGCATATTCAAACACAAATAATAGAATGGGTACTTAGGGTGCTGGGCAACCTTTTAGCTTTGTCCCTAACACAGGACATTCAATACCAACCTGCACAGTGCTAATGTAAAGGCTACAGTCAAGAAATCTGCCCCTCTTCTTGCCAGGATCATGCAACCAGAGTTCAAAGACAAGCCAACAACCTTGCACTACTGAGCATTAACGATGGATGAAAACTCAAAACTTTTCCATCTTGACAACAGCAGTGATTTACAGCAGCACAAATGCTCTGTAGAACAACATAAAGCAAGGCTCCAAGGAGCCAAGATTAGTTACCAGACAGTAGGAAATAGGAGTAATCAATTTTGTTCAGCCTGGACTGAAGTTTCTGCAACTTTCCTGAGGATCGAAAGAAACACGAAGGTGTTTGAACATCATTTTTTTATTAGCTATTGAGGAGAAAATGATCCAAAAACTCACAGGAAAAAAACCAAACCCAAAACACTGCTTGGCTTATGTTTGGGTCTTTGGGATGTATAAACAAAATTTAAATAAACAGGGGTTGAGATAAAAGAAGATGTAGTTAAGATTTTTCTGTTTTTCCTGGGGCTACTTTCTGCCACCCTTACTGCCATTACGTAGGATCTTGCTCCTTAAAGAGTTCACTGTGAACAGCAAGATTATTCAGAGAACAAACACTTTATACAAGAGCCTATATCAGACTACAGGAAAAGAGAAGGCAGAATTTGAATAAAAGGATGCTTTAGGCAATTGGACTTCAGCTGTGCTAAACTATATCCTTGATTTCTTGCTGCTCAATGTGTCGTCTTAGTTCATATTGTCTCATTTTATCTCCAGTAGGTGAGCCAGAAACAACGGGAAGAAGCAGACTAAGGGAAACAATGAGTGATGATGAGGGCTTTGAACAGGAAGGGGTTTGCAGTACTGTTTTTTAAATAAAATGCTTTCACAGAAAGGTTTAACAAAAATTTACCTAGGTTGTAATACCCTGCTAGATTAAAGGCTTAGGCACATTGGCAAAACGGAAATGAATCCTGTGTTTAATCATTGTATTATAATATTCATTAATATTGCAACAGCTTTGAATTATACAATTACACAAATATTTTGCATTCTATGATTTGATTCAGTAATCTCATTTATTTTAGATTTTATTAGCTGTTTGCTTCAAATTCATTCAGTCAGACACTCATTTGGTTTGCAGCAGAATGGGAAGAATGATTTCTTCATCCTAGTGGGAAGAACAGAGCCAGATCTCCTATCTCAGTGCTGCTCTGGAGACTGTCTCTTCTCCCTGGAGCACTGCTCCTCTCACACAGGGAGGTAAATTAATCTTCTACCTTCCCCTGATTTTCTTAAAGTAGAGGAAATATACTGGATAAATAAACGGTGTTTTCTGCTTCTGAAAGTCTTCCCGGCCACTCCAGGGCCTTCCTGCTCCTTCCCTCATTGCTGCACCTATTGCTGTAACACCGTTGACAATTCCTATCCTCTCCATTGGGCATCTCCCCCACTTCTGATGATTTCTCCTTCTTTCCTCCCATACTACGGTACAGATTAGAAGAAGGGGCTTTGATGCAGGCATCTGCTGCTGAGGCTACTAAGAGCTGCAAAAGAGCATGTAACTAACTGCTTAAGCTGTTTATATGCAGAGAGAAAAAGGAGGACACATCAAAGTTAGAGATGTGTTCAGTCTGAGCTTTAGAGGATTTTTTATTAGCTGTGCAAGAGTTATATATCTTCTTTCCTACCCCAATACACAGGTTTTAGCCAATTTAGTTCATTATTTTAGGATAACAACACAAGTGAACAAAAAAGACTAAAATAAAAGTCCCCATGAGAACACCTCCACAAACACAAATACTGTTCCTGCTCCCCAGGAGTACCTGATCTAGGAAGCAATTTGGTTTAGCAATAAATTATGGGTTAAATATACAATATTGAAGTGTGCCTTAAAAGCAATGGTTCAATTCCCTTGTCCACTGCCGAGGCATCTCCAATTTAGAGATGACTTGAGCATTTGGAGCCAAAGATCACTATAATCCTTTTATGGTCTAAACTGAATCTGCAAACAGATAAGGCAAAGACTGAAGAAAAGTCTCCCCAGCAGGTCAGCCTACGCAGACATTCACACACACAAGCACACACGTACACATGCACATTCTCCGTTCCAAAGATTCAGAGTATTTTGTTAGCTGGAGGTAGGATTAAAGAAAAATTTAAGTCCTCCAAAGCCTTTTCCTGAAAATGAACATGTGATAACAGTTTGAGTTGAATCATCAAAAGCAGTGAAAGTTGAGACTGAGAACAAGATGAGTACTGCAGATTCACATGAGTAATGATTCACATGATTAATTCTTTTTAGGGGTTAAAAAAAAAAGATGATAAAGCAGGATTACTGCAGCCAGCCTTAGGCTTTAAGGGACTTTGAAGGTCCCCAGAGAAAGAGACACATTTCCAAGGCAGAGGGCTTCCTTCCAACTTGAAAGGCAGAGGGAGGAAAATAAGAAATAAGAACAGGTGTGATGTTCTAATGTATTGAAAACTGAAAATCTTCTTTCCATATTCATTATGGAAGAATAAACCTGGTGTCACAATCTGATATAACCACACTAAATTAATAAGATCTGCAATCCAGTACTTCAGGGGCTGAAAAAAAAAAAAAAATAAAAAAATTATCAAACAGCTGCTCTTCCAATGCCATGTTGGCAAAAAAGGGTCAGGTATATAAAATAACTGAGAAATACCAAGTAGCTGCTACTGAAATGAAGCCTTATTTCTAAAATAAGGATCTCACTTTAAAAAATAGCTTATACACATTGAAAGAATTCAGCTTGTTAAACCATTCACAAAGACAGGATCTCAAAACAAGCATTTCCACTTGCTGCTAAGTCTAAAAGTATTGAAGATTTTAAAGCCTATGTTTAGACCTCATCTGTCAAAGGGTGCTCAAAAAGAATAAAGTTAATTAAAGATATTAATTTATACCATATTAGTTAAAACCACATTACACCATTGAGAAGGTCATCTAAATAAAAATGGTCTTAATTTTCTTAACTCACTGGAAATAGATAGAGAAACTGAAATCAGGGTACTTTATTCAAGAGACTGCACAGGAGTTTAATCCAAACTTTCAAGCCTCTATAGGTATTTCTAATTCATAATAACAATGTATTTCCCTAAAATAATTTGGATATATATACCTCAGCCTGACACACATGCACAAGTAGATAGAGTGGATGTTAACTAGAGCATAAAACTCCTTGTCACCAACTGCTCTGTCCCGTGTAATGGAGATGGTACAGCGCAAGGGCGGACCCTGCTCCAAATGCTGCTGGCACCAGCCACCCCACTGTGCTTAACTGCTAGAAACCTGCAGCGTTCACTGCCAGCTCAGCTTTCTGGTCTGCTGGAAGTACCTGGGTCACCTACCTACTGCAAACCAATTTCAGGAAGCTGCTGTGTAACGGGTCATCCAAACCAAGTTGACCAGGCCACCTGCAACAGCAGCTTTGCTGCTCACCTCCATCAGCTTGTCCCACTGCAGAAAAAGCACTTTTCAGGAAAAAAACTACGGACAAATGGACTGAATTTAATCCACCTCCTAAGGGAAATTAAAATCTCAAGGAAGGGTTGGAAAGACAGCAGTGCCTGTCAATGTCATTTTAATTGTTATTAACGGAAAGCTACACTACCATGGATCTTTTCTTCTCCCCTTCCCCCTGCTAAGGTGGTATTGAAGCCTGCTCCCAGCACCAGACTTGTATTGCTACAAAGACGTAGTTCAGAGAGTAGGGTTCAACAATTTCCTCACTACTGAGGAAACTGCCCTTGGAGGCAGTTTTGGCTGCCCCCAGGAAGGTGGCTTACTTTACCAGCTTGGCAGCCTGTAACAGCCTCTCAGATACACAGTGAGGCACTGACAGGAAGAAAAAAACCTATCAATTCCAGTTTTTGCCTGCTGCTGCCCATTTTTTCCGGTGGTCTCCAAACTGAGGCCAGTAGAGCCAGGATGCTGGGCACCTCAGTTATTTAAAATCCCCACTCACTCTGGGAGGTGGTCCACTTCTCCCTGGCTCTCAGAAACGCAGGATGGATCTGGTGTGTTGCTGCTGCAAGTGTCATCCCCTGTGAGCAAACCCTTTCCCTTTGAATGAAAATAATTTACAAATATGGAATTGCACAGCATTTATCTGAAACACAGACAAACACATAGCAATTGCTATAAGGTCACTTGGACGAGAAGTAGTAACATTTTCTGTCACCTCTTCTCACCGAGTATCAATAAAGAATGCTTATTACTGCCTTCATGGACTAATTTTAAATGGTTCAGTTCTATTGGTTTTGTACAGAGAACATTGCATTTCAAATTACAAAATACACCGAGATCAGTAAAGATCTATTTCTTGAAGTTCAAGTTTTAATTTTTTTACTTGCACACCTGATGTCACTTTAAGGCAGGGAATACATTCATATCATATGCAGGGGCCTCGGTCACTGCTTCAAAGCAGTGAAAAAGCCCCTGGTACATCTATGGCTTGAGGGCAGGGTCTCTGACAGAGGTGAAGAACCTTAACACAGGTCTTCTTACGCACAAGAAGTGGTGACCCTGGCCAAATGAGAATCAGGCCTATTCATTTTGTCATTGAAACAAAGCTGCAAAGTTATTGATGTATTTAAGCCTGCAAATTTTGTATCATTGTCTTCCCACATCTACAGGGTATTTCCTCTGTCAGAGCTCCTTTCCTGGTCCGGTTGCCATAGTACCTGAGCACCTCCGAAAGCAGTTATCCTCCCGGCCCTTGGTGAGGGAAGCTCTATTGCCTGCACTTTACACCTCTGAAACAGGATGCAGGGAGGCTAAATGACTTTTTCAAAGTCATGGAGGACACGTTTGAGTTCCAGATTGCTAACATCAGCTTGGACATTCCCTCCTTGATGTTAGCTGCTCTTTATATAGCATCATCCAGCCGTTCTTAGCTAAGCGAGTCTTACAAAGACACAGAGCAAGGCATGCATGAAAAGAAAATGACTGTGCAATAGATGTAGGGGGTTGACACTAACAGATATTTGAACTACAAAACCAAAACCAAATTAAAATTAAAGTTCCCTTTTTAAATTTCTAATTGTCATGTGATGCCGTGCAATAATTTTAAACCACTGGCACCTTCCTTTTATGTGAGACAAGTGGAGGAAAAGATGGGCTGAATCCAAGTCTTTGTCTGGCTTTATTATGTGCAATTCCTTTTTAGCATTCTGAGCATTTAACCTTGAAAAATAGTGTTGTTTGGCTGCTGTGTTTTCTGATTATTAGTCTCAAGGCATCTCAGTGGCATCTTTATAAATCTGTTCTACTTGGTAAGTATTTCTTGCGGTCCAGTGCTGAAGACTGAAAAACCCAGATCAGTTTTAGCTGTCAGGCAATTAATGTAATCCAAAGGAAATGAAAGGTATGTGCAACTGGGACTGCTTTTAATAACAGAGGGTTCCTGACTCATGCTTCTAAGGGGAACAAGGGGAAAATAAATAAATTAATAAAATAAATAAATAAATAAAATAAAGCATAAGCAGTGTGCTGGAAAAAATCTTGAGATTCTGAATGCTGTTTCATTGCAGATTACACGACAACTACTATTTGGAGAGAAAACATGATAAATATATTTATTGATGACCTGTTTCAAATGACAGCCATAGTATAGTTACACAGGGCCGCATCATCTCACATTATCAGTTTCCAATTTTTTCTCTTTCAGGTCACTCCTGTGTTTTAAGTCAAGTCAAATACAGGAACTAGGTATTTGTGTTCAGGGGTGCAGTGCCAGTATTGATGGCTGTGTTCTTTGCCAAAATACAAGGGGACAGAGGAAGCTAAGCCAGTGAGATACAAAGGTAGTAAAGGCACAGGATCAATATACTGCGTGTATGAGCCAAGATCTGAAACAAGTTCCAAGTTCTTCATGGGCACGGGGATGCTCCTGCAAACAGAGCTCAGGAGCAGGGATTTGAGCATGGACCCAAGTGCTGTTGCTAGCAGCAGCAGCAGCAACCACTCAGCAGGTACCACTAAAGGCCATGGGAGAAGCCAAGTGTTCAGCACTGACTTTGAGAGTCAGACCAAAGAATGCAGTAGGGATTTGGCAACCTAGCTGCACATCCCAACTACTTAGTAACTTTTTTATTTGGTCAATAACTATTCCCAGTGGCACAAAAAGACATGCAAAAGGAGTGAGCTCAAAAGACTGTTGACACGGGGCAGTTCAACACACTAGTAGTTTGGAGGTGAGTTAAGCAAAGAAACAGGCTTTGTCTGCTTCACCGAGGTCCCCTGGTCCAGCTGGGGGTATTACTGCTCTGGCAAAACAATGGCAAAACCTGGGAGGACACAAGAGCAAATCTTCTGACCTCAACAGTCTCCCTGAAAAGACCTGGGAGAGCATCAGTGCCTGTGTTAACAAGACACAGAACCTCTTTTGTGGATTTTCCATGCACCTTCACATCTCAGAGCCTGGAGATTGCTTTTCTGCCCAGTTCTGCCCTCATCTCTATTTAAATAGACCTCTGTGCCATCAGCAGCATTTCTACATGCATCTCTGCGAGTCCAGATCCACAGCATTCCCATTTGCATCTCCTGACTAGTTCAGCTTGTGTCCAATCTTTCTTCCTCTGGAGTCAAAAAGAGCTCTGTCTGTATTAAGATGGCAGGATTGGGACCTTTTATGATACTTCCAATATAGAGTAATTAAAGCAAACTAAATGAATAACTCCAGCTGATCAAAATTAAACTAGCCACATAGGCAGATAAAAGCATCTGTTATTATTTGAAGTGTGTGTGGAGCTGCACCTTTAAACACCATGGCAACCAATGCCATTATCGAGTTCTTTTTTGATCTCATTTAAAATGCAAGAAAATTGATGCTTTATTCACTCAGGGTTAGGGGGTTTTTTTTGTGGGTTATTTTTTCTTTTTTTTTTTTTAGTATGAAAAAAAACTTTGATTCGGGTATGGCCCTGCTTTTAACAACTAAGTCCCTTTTCCTGTAACAGCTTTTCTCATCCTTCCTTCTCTAGCTCTCTGCAGGTTGACCATTTAACCAGCACCAAACATACCTCTCTGAGAGCCACTTATTGATCTGTTTTCTACTCTTTAACATACCCTTTCCCTGTTCCAATGGCCGTGTTTCCACTCAAGGCTAAAAGTAGTGGCTTAGTACGTTTTCTTCTTGGCACCTGATTCCCTTAACAGTCCACAAATGCTACATGTTTTTCAACAACAAAACAATTGTTCATTAATCCTGTTTACTAACTTGGACCCAAGTATTCCCACGGCTTTAAAATAGCTGTGCTATATCCCCTTTCATACACTGCAGGTGCAAGGAAGTAGCTTCCTTGGGATGACATCACACAGCTTATCTGTTGTTTTGCTGTCTGGTTTGTATGTGCAAGTTGTGGTCAGCCATTTCCTTTCAAACACCAGTGCAGGCATCAGCAAATACACAGAAAATTAAATTCTTCTCCCAGACTGATCTAGCTTTAAGCACAGTAAGGCTGAAAACTCTACAGGAATTACTTTATGGGATCAGATCAGTGGAGTCAAGCATCTAATGACCAGGCCTAGACACCTCAGGAAAAAATAATTATTAACATCCTGCCATGTGAAGAGGCAAGTAGCATCTCCATCATATTCTGTGATGCATGTCTACACCATGGCTGTGCTGGAAGTGTCTACAAGATTTAAAAGATGCATGAGAACTGGCAAAATGGATCAAGACTCTGGCTTGCATAGGTCCTGCCCCAGGACACCAGACAACTTCGGATCCATCAGAGAGAGGCTGCAGCAGGGACACAGGAGATAATTTTCTCATTCAAAAAAAGTTTCATCCAAGCTACTAATAAAATTTACTTCACAACCTGAAGGATGACATACTAGTTCCCTTCCAAAATTTGCTAGCATTAGCCTTCAGGATGTTTTTTCTAGTTCAATTACAAATCCAATCCCGTTTTTAATCTTGCTGTATCTTGGCTGCACTGATGCTCCTCCAGCACTGAACTCCACTGTTTCCATTCTGCTTGCTGTCATTACTAACTGTTCACATCTTGTTCAAAGGACCAGAAATCTGCCACAGCACTAAAACATACAGGAGATAGTTTATACCAGAGTAAAATATACAGGCCCCTTAGGTCCAGCTACGAGCTGCAACAGAGGCACCATACTTTGGAGTCAAACTGTTCATTAAATAAAATGACTTCTTCAATAAATCTAGCCCTTCTTCAGCTCATTAACTGTCCCTCCAAAAAAACATATTAATTTTTACAAGTTTGTTCATTACCCACAGCTGCTTAATATATTCAAGAGTGTAGGCTGCTCACAAGGTGGCCATAAAGAAAACAAACTGTTGGTGGCTATCTGGTACTCTGTCTTGCTCTGTTAGCACCTACTGGCTATTTATCTTTTTTTCCTCTCAGATGAATTAAATATTTCTGATTATTCCTAAGAGAAGTTTTTGTCATTCCTTATACATATTCTGTTTCATCAGACACACAGAAGGAATTTGCCTTTTCTTGAAAAATTACTTAAATTAATCTTCAGCCGTACAAGTGTCCATGAACTGTGGAACGGAGGCGGAACGAGGCCGAACAAGGCCCTGCGTGCCTCTAGTCACTATGGGACCAAGCTTAACACTCCCACTGATTTTCTAGATGACATGAAGCGTATCATTTTACCATCCTTCTACATATAGAATGTATAAGAGATCTCAACTGTTGCACAGATCAGTTAGGATGGCAATTTGAATCCGTAAAACAATAAGTAAATAGCATGTACAATTAATGGTGTTGAATATATTAAATCCGTAATTCTACCCACCAAGTTTTACTCTGAGCCACCCTGCCACTGAACTGCTTATTGCAAATGTGCTGCCACAAGAACCTCAAACAATTAGATTCTTTAGAGGAGTTTAAATAAACAAATAATTTCTGTGAGTTATTTTTCCTCATGAAATTTGACCTTGACAGCAAAGCTTATACAGATCTATTTTGTCCTCAGAGTTAAAAAGCTGCTGCATATTCGATGATTTGCACATTTTCGCTCACTTAACATAAAAATAATGATATCATCTACTCCATTCTGCACACTTTCACTTAAAGCAGCAATGACCAACTCTCAGCTAAAAAGACTTGTATCACTCTTTGCCACCTCCAACACAGCAACAGGAATTTTCAAGGATGCAGTTTATACTTGCTGGGTTTCTGCACTACTGCCTACTAACAGAATGTATCGTTCTTATACAAGTGGGAGTGTTGACACAGGTATTGAATCTAAGATGAGGTATAGACAGACACTTTCCCAGCACTGGAAGTGTTGTACGTTTTTCAGTCAACACAACACTGGTGTCATGCATACTTGAACGGCCAGGATCTATATACTGGAAAGAAAATTAAATCCACAACATTTAAGAGTTTCTTTTGTCTCCAGTTTCCAGGAAATCTGGTCATAAGGCACAGCTGGATTAAGAGCCCAACACATAATGCAGCCCTATGAATGGTACAGTAAATTACAAGATCAAGAAAGAGTGTTGAGTGAGAACTAGGGATTTCCCTTGAATGGTTGGTTTCAGGAGATTTATTAACAGTTATCCAACAGGATACTGGATTGGTGCAGGCTGTTAAATATAGGGACAGGCAAAACAACTTTATCTTTGCTGTTGAAACATGGCCAGTCTGACTGGGGTTATCTCAAAGCCACCTGCCTGCTGATGGCATTGGTGACATGGAGCTGAACTAACATTTTCAGTTGTCATAATTGTCACACAGTACCAGTAACTTTCTCTTCAGTAACAGCTTGTTTACCAGATGAGCTATTAGCACTCATCTACCAGCAGCATTTTAAATTCGTTGTTAGCACTTTTTCTTAATGTTACTTGACTGAGTGACCTAAAATATGTTTGCAACCACAAAATGTACACGCAGATGTATTATTAGAAAAGATTCTAAAACCTGAGGGAAATGAGATATTATACTATAAGCCAAAATGTAATCTTCACAGACACCATCTTATTAAAGTCTGAGAAGCAGCCTTTTTAGTACTATTCCTTCTACTGATATATGGAGGAGTGCCTAGGATATCATATTAGCTCTCAGATTCATCCACTTAGTTGTTTTTATGCCAGGAGCAGCACTCCTCAAACGGCCAAACAATATATACTGTATTTACATCTGCTATGTTGTGTGCACTTATAAACGTTGGCCAAGTTTAACCCTGGAATAAATATGGCATCACAATTGCGAATCATCAAACTTGCCTCCTCCAGAAAAGAATTTGTCCTTTTGTCCTTAAAACTGGATATTTTTACTAGAAAGTGACATGTTTTTGAGGAGCTGGCTTTGAGCCCTTCATAAGGGAAACTGGGGAAAAAAACAAAAGCCTTGCTGACCTCTGTATAGAGCTGGTCAAAAATTAAGATGTCTGATAAATTGATACTTGTTATCATTCCAAAGTGAATGAAAAAAAAGGATATGCCTTAAAAGATTCACAAGACTTCACTTAAAAAAGAAAATAAATACTGACATATCTGACCAGAAACTGCCCATGGCTGTGCCCATAGAGTTACATACCTCCTGCTCTCAGTCTCCTCTTCGGCGTGCCCTCTGCCACTGGGCTGCATCTCCTGGATGATGCAGCAGTCCCCCAGCTCCACAAGAAGAAAAATCTCCCAGTACCAGGGGAGCCATACACAAGCTGGAAACCTAGTCAATGAAAGAGAAGGGACACATCCATCACTACAGACACACCACTTCTGGCAGCTTCTGTTAATATTGAAATGAACCATGACATCATCTGGGTTTTTTTCTGAAGAGAAAATAATTTTGACCAAAATCATAATTTTCTACTGGAAATATTTGGGCTTTGTGGAAGCAGAAGCAAGGTATTTTTGTTAGGGGATTTTGCATTTGAAATCTATAGGAAACATGTACCAAATGAATTCCCATTCCAAAGGCAGGACAATTGGATAAATAGAAGCCACAAAATACAGTAAGACATCCTTCAGTAAGCTCATTCAATGTAACTTACAGTGCAAGCCACACACTATTTAACATAGGTGGAAAAAAAATAAAAAAAATCAGTTTAAGTGGTAAATCAGCTTCATTACAGCTTGCTGACAGCTCTGGTATGATGTACATATGTTTCTGCATCACAGAAACTCAAAGGCATTACTGATGTGTCCATCCTTTTCCATGCACTACATTAACATGCAAGTCATTCATTCAGAATTGCTTTTGCCACCACAAACACAAATCAGATGAAGTTTCATTACGAAGAGATTTCTATAATAAATAATTGACACCCACAGAACAGAAAAATATTTCATCCTTTGCACGTAGGCCTAAGCTGTGTAGCTGCCCTTAATGAACTCCACAGCTGCACTTAAACTAAGTAGAACAGTACCCGTAAACAATTAAGACTCTGAAGCTCATAGTAACAAAACATATATCAAGTGAGGTAAGACAGTACTGAGATTTTACAGGGACACAGTGTGATACATGAAAGGATCTCCACTCTTCCCCAGTCCATGCTAATATCTACCACCACAGTAATACCTTACGCTCTTTCAATACTTTGCAAAATAAACGTGGTTTATGGAATTTCCAAGACACAAATTGCAAAAGGAAGTCTTGGACACTATTAAAGTGGTATTTGGCCCTGCTGGTTCCATTATTTCTTCAGAAGATAGCATATCTATCAATAAAACACTGTTATTGCCAAGATGCCTCACCCAGGATGTTCTTTCTAGGATGCTGATGATACAATGACATGGCAATGTGACCGGATGACATCACCCATGACAGAAAAGATTAACCACCTTTTGGGCCTCAAAACTAACAGGTTTGGCTGTCAGCAATACTGCATTAGATAGCCTTTGTATTCACACACTCAAAGCACGTAAGACAGCAGAGGGAGGCTTATGGATATAATCAGGATGTAAGTCACCAGGCTGGGTGGATAAGGGACCAGAAGGGGAAGCCTCTGAAGACAAATTTGCTACTGTACAAAGAAGGATGAAGGGCTGAGACATACTCCTCACCTCCAGAAAGGTACCATCACCTCACTTCCAGAAAGAGGGCTGATTCTGTCCAGTCCCGCAGCCATCTGCACCAGACAGTCCAAGGCATGCATGTCAGATAATTTACCTGCCTATTTCCCCATGCATCTTTTTTTCGTTTCTTTTTTTTTTTTCCTTTTAAATCATTCACTTATTTTTCTGCTGCACCATCCTTATAAACAGCCCTGAGGAAAAGTTCCTTTTGCAATGGGATTTTCTGCCCTGACAGCTCACTATAAAGTTCCACATCAGCCTGGCTCCATCGCGTCTGTGCCACTTCACATCACAGTTTAAACAATAGAAATAAATCAAGTAAATGAAAATATGCATCCTGAAGGCCTAATGCAAGTGATTTCATCCATTTTAAGAGCCACCAGCTCTGATTTACCTTAGAACCTTGCTTCTGCCTTGAGGGTGCCTCTGAAGTACCCTGTGACTAATGCCCCTATTTTTAGTTTTGTAGCAGAAGCCAAGGAGAAATTAAAGAAATAAAATGGAAAAAAATAATGAGAGCTCATTTCAGCTTATAATGGTATTTTCTCAGGTGACTAAACATTCATTTGACTTTTGGTAGTGTTGAATTTGTTCTCCATTAGGGCAAATATGATTTGGAGGCTAGCTTGACCTCTGAAGTGTAGAGCTTTCCTTTATCTTTATTGCAGGCCTCAGTTATTTATCAGGTCAGTGTGTGTGCTCAGATTCCAAGAAAACTGAGCAAAGAAATGAAATTAGCACTGAAGACACAATTGGAGAAGCTGGCTGTTGACTCAGATGAGCAATTTCTTTCAGACTGTCAGTAGCCTCAATACTGAACTCTGACAGGCATCTCATCTTGTATGTCATCTAAAGATTCATTTCACTGTATGACAGGAATAAGAAAAAGTATTTAAAAAACAAGTGAAAAAAAATTTAAAAAATAAAGTCTAGTCTGGAAGAATTTATAAGTTTTACATGTACCTGCCTGTTCCCTTTTGCATGACCCTACAGCATACAACCTCCGCACAAGTCTTAAAAGAAACCCAAAACAAATCCCAGGAATAGGTATTTTTATGAACTAAGATTGCTGGAGAAAACCCACTTATTAATAAACTACATGTAGAATTAAAAAAATGTTCTTGAAAGGCAAAGTCAACCGGTTCTCTAAAGGTGGGCAGCTTATTCTGTCTGTCAGAGAGAGAGAGAGACCAGTTTCAGATTCTCTGTGAGAAAATGGCAGACATTTCTGATTTAGGTCAAAATACTTCATCTCCATGGCACGTCTGAGTACACATGTTGGGTATTAGCTGCATAACAGTTTAAACATGATACAACTCTTCTCTTAGCATTTCTCACGTTATCTTTGTTACGGTCCCACTGTAGTGTACCAGTAAGTTTGAACACATCCACAGGGGAGAAGAGATTTTGCTAATTAGAGCATCACTAGCTTATTTATCAAAAAGTCATCCAGGACAAAGACCTTGCTTGAGTCTGTGTTGCTTAGAACCTGTGTTATGAAGAGAGACTAAAGTGGGTTGGAAAGCTATTAGCAATCGTTCCTCCATCCCTTGAGAAACACTAAGCCAGATTCAACAGGGCTAAGAAGCTCCATGATACAGGCAAAAATGGCTTCCAGATGAAAAAAAAGAAACCATGGCACAAGTCGGGCTCTGTCAGTGGGAAGTGCTCCATTTAGCAAATTCAATTCTTAGAAATGCAAAGCGCAACTGTAATGGTCCCTGCTGAATAAACAGTACAATTGGCTACGTTCAGCAGCCTATCTGAAAGGTGACATTTTGCCCAGGAATATTTCTTAGAAAATGAAGGATTTCTGATAGTTATTTTTTCACAAGATCACAACGGGAATTTCTGCACTAGTGAAAGGTGCCAAAAGCAGCTGCAGTCAAATCCAATTTATTCCTTAGCATGAACAGCAAGCAGCAATGCAAGCCTCTGCAAACATGCCTTGAAAATGTCCTTGAAAGGGCCGTTTCCAGAGGTGAGCAGGGAGCTGCAAGTCCCAGCTCCACAAACGGCTGCCTCTCAGAGGGGTTTGTCAACAAGGGTGCCAAACACAGCCCCTGCAGGGCACAGGCATACTCACCTGGGAACACAGTGACATTACGGCAGACTTCACCTGAAGAGGAACAACGGAAAGGTGTTTTTCATGCACTATCCAAAGCCGTGTGAGGTCTCATGCAAGCAGGTGCCACTGCTGGACCAAAGGCCTGAGCTGCCACCTGGCCAGCAGGGTGACAAGTTGCTCCTTGTTCCCTGCCACCCTCACTCACCTGCGGGGAAGGGGGGGGTAGGAGGCTTTCCGTGTGAAAGGAAGAGAAACAATAATCTTCATTAATTGAAAATAAACTGCGAAAGGAATGATTTCTGGATAGCTGTGCTTCTCACAGTGCACGTTACTCGCTGGCTCTGTTGGTAGAGCTCAGTGGCTCATTCAGGTGTTTTCCTCTGCTTTGTGTTGGTTGGTTGGTTTTTTTTGAGAAGATACTTTCCTATCAATCTACTAACTCAATTCTACCAAGAAATTTCTGAATCCCAGATCCCAGATCCTTCTTTGTTCTAGTACCACTAGTAGTAAAGGAACAATGACAATTTTTACACCATGGTGTGTCCCCATGTATCAAATACACCCGACTGTGTTGCTGATGGGTAGGTAACATACAGCCTTCTTCACGGCATGCTGCTTATAGGAGCAGAGGCGTCTTGTAATTAATGCTGAAAGGATAAGGGGGGATCATCTTGACTGCCTCACCAAGGGCCAATACATGACAGAACTTTGTTTGCGTTTCCCAATTAGAGAGAAATTAATTTGCTGAAAAACACCCTCTTGGGGACAACAGGAATGACCGTAATGGCTATTCCAATACCGTGTCCCCACAACGCACAGTAATCCACAGAGCAGTGAGAAAGAGAGGGTAAGAACACCTATTCCAAAAGCAGACTCAAAAAAGATCAGAAGGGGAACGAAACCACATCAAATCCTGCAACTGGGACATTCATTTTTTAAATCCCTTTCACAGAGCTGAGGATCACTCGCATCAGGAATTCCTTTCTAAAAAACTAATTTCTCATCTTTTTTTAAAAAAAAAAACTAATCGGTGAAGGCAGCTGTTCTGCTTTGGGTAGGATTTCCAGCTTTTGATAGCTGCTCCTTCCAGTTGTTTAACAATGTAAATTATAGTCACAGTGCCACGTCTTCATTCCACCAGTCAAAGGATTTTGCCTCCCACAATGAATTAGAAAATGCACATTAGGAAAAAGCTGGCAGACAGATTATTGTGATTATCTTAGCAGCAGGTATTTAAAGCTCATTGTCACTAAAGCTTCTTGCCAATGCCCAAATTCTTTGTCACAGTCGTAAGGTCTGTGCTGCTGGGACGTTGCCTTGACAGACATCTTCTCCTCTGGCGATGCTTCTTTTTTGGACTTTGTGAGCGTGGCTCAGCATGCACTGAAGCAGTGCCACAGTGACATAGGCTATTCATGGGAAGGAGACGTGACCTGCCATCTGCTCATCCTGTATTTTATGGTCTTTAAATTGCACTGTAATAATTTCCTGGCTGTCATCCTGGAAGGAGACGCAGGCAGTGTGAGTTCAGTCAGCCAGCAAGGCAGAGGTGAGCAGAGCTTTTGGGCATTAAAGAGGAGAATTATTCAAGCATTAGGTGCTGCAAAGAGACTTTCATGGTATACATGGCTAAGACAAGAGGAAAGGAATTTTCTGCAGGTCTCCAGCTTTCTCTTCAATATTTGTTCACACAGGACTAATACCTTGTATTGACTGAGTCTGAGGTTTTGACTAATGAAGCTACACCCCAGGTACAGCTCCAGGGAACACGTGGCAGATACCAAGAGGCCTCTTGGCCATGGAAAGCTGAGCTAGAGGATGACTGTGGCTACTGCATACAGACAGCAGGTCAAAAATGCAGTGGGAAGGGCAGGACACAAAGGCATGATTAGAAACAAGAAGAAGCCTGTTTGTGTCTACACAAGGCTGCAGTGGATGCACAGAGGAGTAGCCATCCTGCAAGCAGAGGTTAGCATTCCCAAGGAGGGAGGAGGAGAGAACAGGCAGACACTTCTAAAAGAGAAAGTACTGGGGTCAAAGACTGAAGTCAGACAGACCAGAAAATAATTTTTGCACTTTCTATTATTTTTCCTTATTGAACAAATTAATAGCAATTATGAAAGCTCAAAAGCTGAAGGTGACCTTTTTAAAAAGAGGCAAGACTGCCAGGGGATAAAAACACAGTGTTAATAATGATACAGACAATGCAAGCACTGGAGCAAAGCCTAAGGAAACATAGGATGCTGGCAAGAAAGTAAAATTGTTTGAGTTTCCTTTAATTTTTTTTCATTTCCTTTCCTCTCTGTGAAGGCAAATTGTCAGCTCATAAGGATGAGGAAGTATTTTTGTTTGTTTATGAAGACAGAGAGAAAGGCAGCTTCATAAGACGTTTGTCCAGCAGCAGTTAAGCTCAACTCTCTGCATGGTCCATCGATGACTTGCACACACATGGATCTGTCCCATGTTAACTCTTGTACTGGTGTAGTCCAGCCCAGGAGTGTGTGTGCACAGATTTAGTCAGTACCTGCCCCCAGTAGCTGTCAAGTGCTGACAAGATCACAGGGACTATAGAATTAGTGGCCTTCATCTCCTGGACTCTCAGTTATTTAAGGTCACTGCCTCACTAAGGATTTTGAGTCAAATTATCTGCCGGTGTCGATGACACTTTCCTTGGCCTTTGATTTTGCACAAGGCAGAAATCAATTATTCAGAGTGTCTTCATGAGTGGAGTTGACAGTACAGCTGAGATGATGACAGAAGAAAAGATCTGTCCTTTTTTTAAAAGGGAGACTTTGGGGTTGAAACAGCAGGAGCAGCAAACATCCTGCACTCAGCAGAAACTTTAATGTGATGGTCATTCCCCTGGAGAGCAATCAGCATGGTAACAGCGAGTAATAATTCCTCTGCAGAATGGGACCGTCATCAGGCACTGACAGAAATTAGCTTTTTAACAGATCACGGCGGGGCAGGGAACATTTTTTAAGCCACTGTACGACCAAAAGCACCCATCACACACAGAGCAGTGATCAGAATTGATCCACTCAAAGGAATATCAGCTGCAATATGACTTACACAGGACTTACGTAGGACCACATAGGTCCATCCATGGAGAGCAGAAGTCTCACTTGCACTACTTGAAGGAAGGGGTTGCTTCAAAGATCTTAATAACTGTGGTGTCCCCTGTGGACTTTCTCATCAGACCCATTTAGCCACAGGCTGCTTGGGTCTGGACTTGAGAGCCAAGAATGGAAAAGTGCTTCCAAATGAAGCCTTCAGACCATGCTCCCTGCCAGCCCAGTTCTACCACCTGAGAAAGCATTAGGCAGACACTGAATCCGCCCCCTCCTCAATTACTCATCGTAGTCCCAGGCCACTGCCAGCTGGCAGCATCAAAAATAGTCCTTCATTTCAGAAGGCTTTGGATCATACCAAGTCAGTGTCTGTCCTAAACATCAGTTGACACCTGAAAAGTGCTGAAGATGCATATTCTCATTATTTGCCCTCACCCCTGTGTTCTGACATGTCCCAGACCTGCTTACAACTTGCAATGAGAAGAGCATTTGGTTTTTTTCTCAACGTAGAATTCTGCCCCACAGAAATTTGGGTTGCAAGTCCATCGCTTCAGCATCACAGCTTCCCATGTGGCCAGCATTAAGAAATGTTTCTTCTCTTTCACAACCGTAATGCCAACACCAAATCAGAAAATGTTGATTTTGACAAAGGCTCCAAGCAGCACCACACAAAGGTGTGAAGGCTTTCAAATATGTTTTAGGAGCCATACAACCCAGTTCACTAGATGTGACAGCAGAACTACTAACACTTAAACCAAATCTGACAATTTACTGCTTTGGGGAGACTCAGAGATACAAATAAAATACTTTCAACAAAGACATCTAAACCCACTTATCAATAACTCACATACCTCCTGGGACCCTGCCACTGAACACTAAATATTGATTCCAATTGAAGTTTACCTCCTATGCAATGAGAAAATACCCTCTCCAGACCTTAAGAGTTGTCTGGAGAACTTCTTTTTTAGATAAACAGTGCCTTAACATTTAATAAATTTGGCAATTAACCACTGTGCTGCATTTAATCTCCTGAAAAACTTGGTTAATAGGAGGAAAATCAAAAAGAACTATTTTGGTAGGGGAGATTTAGTTGAATCTATTAATACGTTTTCAGAAAGACTTGCCATCCCCAAGCATCTGCTTCTACAGAAGGCTAAAAAATGCCAAAGAGTTAAGAAGGAACTTTCCTCCCCATAGCCTTGGTGCTTTTGCCACAGTAGCTCAAAAAAAAAATCAGCTTTGGCTCAGTCAGAGTTTTATCAACACTTTTTAAGTGCTTTCATCTTGTTGACTTCTATTTATGGACTTTAACTAGTGTTATCACAGCCTTACTAGAGCACATCACGTGCATGAGAGCGAGTTAACTGTCCAACAACCTCTACAACATGTTCAACACTGAGGGAAGAACAAGTATCCCTTCCTTTCTTGGGGTATGGGAAATGAAAGAGGAGAAGTAAGTCAGTCATTACATAAGTAAGTAAATCACACATCTCAGTAAGAGATGCTAGGGGCTTTCAGAACCTGAGCAGAGATCGAGAAGCATCTTAAAAAGAAAGTTGAAGACATCATACATCCTGGCTAGGGCTCTCGGTATTCTCTTTGGAGTAAAAAGGAGGGTAATGATTAGGATCTGAAAGTTTACATGAAAAACTTGTTGGGAGACAGAATCTAGTTCACCTAATGACCGATGAACTCAGTCAAGCAGCAGAGTGATAGCAAAAGATGACCTGGAGCCTGCCAGTGATTGCCAATGTTCAGTCATGCCCTTGATCTCTCTGGCTTCCCTTCTGGTCCCTGGCTGGCCTGCTTTTTTGGTTGACATGAGACTTACACGTATATGCAAATATACTTTCTCAACTGAGAAAGTCTGGGCTTGGGAGTAGAAAGGATTCTTCTGAGCACACAATATATCATGTCCTCTCAGCAGTCACCTGCAGCACTGTATTTGTCTCCCTTCCAAAGGTGTAACTGTGTTCACCAAATTGTTTTATAACTAAAAAAAAAAGGAAAATACTATAAGAAAACCTTCCCTTGTATTTATTTTTCTGTCTACATACATTACAGAGATCCCTAGTGAAAGGAGAATGCAGCTGGCAAAGCATGCCACCACTGCTTTTCTCAGGGTACATACATCACCCTATCAGAAAGAAAAATAATTTCTTGCTGCTATTTAGTCCATAGATTTGATCCATGAATAAGATTCCAGTCAAGTCTATTAAAGAACATCAGATAATGACAGAACTACTCAACATACTCGACCTAAACTACAGCAGCAATGCAAAGGACAAAGCACTTAATATGTTCAGCAAAATTTACATTACTAAACTAGCAGATTTTTTCACCTGGAATCCATTTAAAATTAAATACAATTTTTTTCAGATCTCAGCACTGGTTCTTTTATCATTATTCAAAACAGCAGTCCCATATCCCACAACCACTCTATATTTTTAATAAGGCTTCCTGTGCTAAGACAAAAATGCCATGACTTTATAGCCCAAGGCCAAAGACCATTGCAATGAAGGTAGTCTCCCAGCAACTGCAACCAATTTTGTATGCCTTATATTCCCATTGTATTGCCAAAATTCTGTCAGTTTGGGCTCCTTTCTTTTTTTTTTTTTTTTTTGTTTGTTTTGTTTTGATATACATTCTAGGTTTATGTTGGAAATCAGATTTTTGTCTCTCCCTGAGATAAAAGAATCATAGCAAAACCATTCCCATATCTCCTCAGGATAACTCTGGCATGAGAAGAGAATCAGGCCCAGAGAGTTCAATATTAATGATAAAGTCAAAGGCTCTATGCAAAGGCACCTGAAGTTGAAATGGACTCTGTTAGTTAAGAGAAAACCCATTGTCAGCACCAGCTGCTTCTTAAGGGTGTTTTAACACAGGCTTTGCCCACCAGCAACATCTCACTTGCTTGGGCAGAAATTCAGGTACAGTTTCCCTGTGTTATCTAGCAGCCAATAGCAAACAAATAATACCAAAAAAACACAAAAAACCAAAAAAAAACCCCAATTGACTCCAAATTGCAAAGAACATAGGCAAGGCATGCTAAGAACAGTATGAGAAGGGTGACTCAGTCACAGACAGAGCCCTCTCTGCTAAAACAGCAAGTGCCCATACAAGAATACATGGTCTAGGTGCTCATTTGAAGGCTTTTCTTCAGGAGCTCCTTGAGCATCCCAACACCTGCCCCTCCAGCAACACAGCAGGGCTCATCCTGCTGTTCATCTGGGGGCTGCACCACCTCACACCAGCTGTGTTTGTGTTTGGAGGGAGGCAGGTTAAAACAGAGTCAGGTTCTAAGAGCAAAGAAAGAAAGGCTTAAGCTGTGGGGCTACTGGTGTGCAGTTATGGACCTGGATCACCACAGGTGCCATCTCCCACAGCATCCTTCTAATGGAGGTCAACCAACCAGTAGTAACGATGGGAAACACTGACATGTGAAAATGCAGCAGCTCCTGCTGAGTGAGACTTTAATTTCAGGCAAATTAAGAGAAACGCAGAGTGAGATCTCACAGGTTATTGCAGCTGGAATAACTCTTTACCTTTCCTTGCCAGAAATGTCAACACAAACAGGGTGAGCTATGAACTCAGGAGAGTTGCTGGTATTTGCCAGCTGGCTACATTAAACTTTGTACGAGATGTGATAACAGACACACCACACTGCCTCCCGGCAGCCAGCTCCTCTCTTCCGTCAGCCTCATGGCAAGTAAAAATTAAGAGTGTTTTTAAAAATGTATTTACTTACATGTTCCTTCTTTTTTGAGAATTTGTCCAAATAAACTGAGAGCAGTTCTCCCTGTACCCACCCTCCAGACAATAGAGCAAAAGTGAGTAAGAATCCCATGAGATGGACTCAGCCACTACAATGTAGGAATCACCTGTCTTGTGCCCAATACACATTTAAAAAGTCAGGTCATGGGGTGGCAGGTAGCAGTAGTTGCAGGTTAATCTTTCCTGTAAGGTGCAGAAGTGGTCCAGAGAGCGTGGTCTACAGCACAGAAATTGAGGCAGCCCCTTTCTCCAGACTCCCCAGGACTAAACACTACCTGCAGACTCAAGGGCATCAGGCCATACCCTAAGTGACATGGGGGTTTTTGTCCCATGTAACCATCATCTGAAGTCCTACATCCTTCTCAGGGCAGCCAAGTGTGCCCCCATTTTTAATGGCCAAGCAGCTTGTGATAGAATCTATTGTTTGAATTACTCCATTACTGCTGCATTTATTAATTTAGACACTTTAGCAGTAATGGAAATTTACACTGGGATGTAGCATGAGTCGTTTGTGTTTCTATTTACAGAACATGCTATGGCACATTGTTGTCTTCCCAGTAAATCACACAAACTGCTGCTGTGTCTCACATACTCAAATATATTAAATGCAACAGCCTCTTTTATATTCTTTAGCATAGAGGAGTATTTCACATTGGCCATGGACATTGCTCCAAATGTCATTGGAAGTCAGCAGCCGAAAGTCTCCGATGTACTGAATGTCACTGACAACATTACAGTGCACAGACAGATAAACACGATGTCAAGCTCAGTGTCTGCTCCAGAAGCTGAAAGAAAGGGATTGCTCGGAGAACAGAAGCCTGGTGCAGCATGGTGTGTGTGCAGCAGAGGGATTCCTGAAGTTGCTCCCATGGTAACTATTACACTGCAAACCCTCATTTTACAACAATGTTAGTTAGTTTTCTAGGAATCATCCTTAAGGAAATGAGACCATCTCATCAGCAGTACAGAACTGGCTATTCTTTATGAGGCCATATTGCAGTTTTGAAGTATTCCAGAGCTAGTGCCACACAGAACAAGTTGGGTTCACACAGAAAACCACGGTGCTGATCTCCACAGCATGCTGCTGGTTCCCCCAGCAGCCGTGGTTCTCCCTGCCTCTTAGAAATGCCCCTGGTGACATTCACAGAAAACAAAACTAAAACGTCATCCCCTGTTCACTTTCATTCGTTATCTTGCACGGAGAAAGGTGTCTGTGGAGCTAACACCAACTGCTCTGTCTGACTTGGTGCCTGAGCAGGGGTGGCAAAACACCTTCAGGGTTAGGACCCTTCCAGCAGGAACCCCTGTCAAAACACTACTGATGTGCTCCCTCAACTGGAACCTGGCATGAGAGACTAAGGGGACAAAAGGTCCACCTGCCACTTAAGTTTGTCGGGGAGAGAAGCCACATCCAAATACCAAAAGACCTTTCCGAGCTGTACCTGCACTGTTCACCTGCCCCGTAACCTCCCCAGCAGGGTCTAACAGTGCCATCTACTGACTTCTACTTCAATAGTTTTCACTCCACCACCCAAGCAGCAAGAGACAATTCTTTAATTTTAATGCTTCACGAGAGAGATGGTAGAGATATAAGCTGCCACTGAGCCACAGACAGCTGAGAAGCAAGAAATCTTCTGGGTTTCACTAATTGTAGTTCCTGTTTTGCTCCAGATTTAGCAACCGTTACAAAGACAAAACACGCATCAGTCACCAAAGATCAGCCACGGGAACAGGCTGATAGAAGCAAGTGTGCTTGTATGCTTTTAAAAGCCACGATAACACACAATACTCTCAGCTTATTTTAATTAACAGAGGCAGAATGAACTAATCATTGATGCCAGCGCAGTTGGTCTGAGAGCTGCGCTAATCTCGAAGGAGAGCCAGCACTTTGGCAAAGTGAACGCTGTGGCATACGCTACCTAGTTGCTTTTAACACGGGCAAAGATACTGCGACCAGAGACCAACAAATCAGCAGTAGTCTGAACACCAACACTTCCATCTTCATCAGCCAGTGCTAATTTTTGCGTTAGCAGCCGATCAAGAGCCAGCACAGGCAGACTTTAGTGGGGCCATGTGCAACTCTTTGTAATAAGAGGAAGAATGATGTGAAAACAAGATTTAGAGTACATCAGAGAAAAGGCTCCAGCCAGCTTTTACACCGAGTCAGGCAACCGAACTACCACAAGCAGCAAGCAACAGAATGCAATAAACCAAAAACTGGCATCACTGGTTTTGCATCCTGAGCTGTTTCCAACTACCGAGACCAGAGGAACGCATATCAAGATATCTGACAGCTGCCTGCAAGGATCAGGGAGGAGTTGTGGATGCAGCACTGACGAAAGAGGATGCCAGTGTCACCCACTGAGTCCAGCCCTTTCCAGCTGCTGGCACGGTCAGTGCCATTTTCTGTTTTGCTCTCATTCCTTTTTTCAGCTCTGGTAATATTTACTAGCTGGGCAGGCTCAGTGATGATTTGGCAATCAACGCTCTGCTGCACAACCTCTACCAGCACTACCAGATGCAAGGTACGTGGCCAGTCTGTCCTGGCTTCCCATCCTTGGGTTCAGCTCCTTGCCTTTGGGCTGCCTCATACCTCAGATCCCAGTCACACAACACACTTCATTTGCTCTTCTCTCCCTCCTCCACAAAAGACCTGTCCATATATTTTTTTCCTCCCACTTATAATACTTGGGAGTTTTAAAATTGCCTATTTACAGGAGCTAATCACACCCTCCTAAAATCCCACAACATGGCCCCTCCTCAAAGACAGCCACCTCCCCTTTGCAAATATCCACCTGAAAGTAAGGTTTAACCCACTCAGCCCCTATTATTTGGGCTCAGTCCCTGCAGATAATGAAAACTCTGGTCACAACCCAGCATCTCAATATTAAAGCACAGAACAACAGCAAGTTTTGACTCATATCTTGTGCTACCTGCAGTTCACATCGAATGAGGAACCTCTCTCCATATATGAGCCACTCAAGAAACCAAGAAATTATGAATTCCGCTTGCACATTGTGAACTCCTTGTTCTCGTCAGACCAGGAATTATTTAGGGAAGAAATTCATAAACAATTTGTTGTAATGAATTGTTTGAGAAATAGCAATCTGCTCACAGGCTGTTTTCAAAGAGAACAAAGGAAGAATTCATCCAATCACTTAATTAATTGCAAATTATTTTCTCATGTGTAACAGAAGGACTTTCCACTGAACTGTACCTCCTATGCAAAGATTTTAGAACACTTTGCACACAGTAATGCAGCAGCACAACTACACTGTCAAAAAGGAGAAATTGGCTCTGTTATAGAAACTGAGAACAATGAATCGAAGCTAGGCAATACCAAAGTAACTAAAATAGCCAAAGTAATGAGTGACTGGAAATTGTGACTTTCAGATAATGAGGGCTCAAAAGATTTCTGTGGAAAACTGGTTTT
>WTSP01020246.1:71687-89863 GCA_025331215.1 Actenoides lindsayi
GGGGAGGGGAGAATGAGAGAGAGAGATTTGCCCTTGCCCAGTTAATCCCAAGAAGCCAGGTCAAGATTTCAACATATTCACACAGAAACAAAGAGCAACAACAAGCTTTGAGGAGTTTCATCTTGTTATCCTGAATACTTTATTATAGAATCAAGCAGATTTGCCAAAAACATTTTAAAATGGAAACTCAAGACTCCCATTTGTGCAGTTTCAGATAGACCACAACAAAATCCACTTTGGGACACTTGCACAAATCAGCACTTTCCTGTGACCTCCCTTTCTGCAAAATATTGAGCTCTCAATCTCTGACCCCAGAGAAACCATCCAGCAGTGCCCATCCAGCTAGTAAGCTAAGCTGCAAGCCTGAGCACAGCCACAGCCCCCTGTCCCTCTCGGGCAGCAGTGGGGAGCAGCAGGGACAGTGAGAGTGGCAGTGGTGGGCCCGGGGCAGCAGGAGCATCCCCAGCTGCGTTCAGAGCACAGCCTGCCCAGCTCGCAGTGCCCACCGCCCTGCAGAAGATGCGGAGACTGCAGTCAGGTGTACAGACCATCTCTGGCCCCCAGCCACACTCAGCAAGCGCTTCCCGTGCTCAGGAGAGTCCTACATGTGCAGCATCCAGCCCAAGACATTTCAGCTGAGCAATTAACCCCAGGAAGGGCTTTGCTCTTTTCGGTAGTCAAGATTAAGCGTCAGCAGGCGCGCGTCCCCTTTCCCGGGCTAGCCAAGGCTGACGGCTGCACTTTAGCGTGATCCACGCAGCGCTGTGTGAAAGTGCAGGTGATGACAGCTGTCCGTTACAACAACCAAAAATAGCCCTTTACAACTTCAGCAAAGGCTCTGACAAAGTGAGGCCTTAAAAAGCAAATTACAGCTGAATCCCCTTTCCCAGAGAGGCCTGCACGAGGCCAATACATAACAGCTGTGCTCACTGCTACATAAAAGAGACATCTCAGGTCTCCCCTGTATGCTTGGCACTCTGCAGAGAGAGTTGTTGGTCACTGGTAGTGATGCAAACCTGACTCAATACAGTTTGGTTTCTGATTCTGAGTTTGGATGTGCTTATTTTGCTCCCTTGGGAAAGAGGTTTGGTTTTCTCACTGTCACCAAGGACTACTCATTTTTAATGTAAGTGTGCCGGTTTGGTGCTGAGTAGCTTTACATGACGCCATAATGCAAAATGAACACAGCCAGAAGGGGTTTTTCACCCATTTGAAGAGACCCTACCAGACAGTTTACCTTCATTCAGACAGCTTTGAACAAGACCCAAATGACACATTAGTATCCCCTTCCTAGACCAATTAAAACTCTTGCAAGATCTACAGAGTCAGGCATAAAATAAAGCTTGCATCATAAAGTATTTATCTAAAATGCATCCTTATATTTAAGTTACTTCAAATAAGCTCAACTAGAATATCCTGTCAAGGGATCATTATGCTTTTAGCAAAGTAAAATTTCAGAATAGGCTGTTCTATTGTTTTAAATCACCTACTCCAGTCCTAAGTTCCTATTGTGTAAATAAAATGATTTAATTTTGTCACATAAGTGAACCCCACATACAAAAGGGAAATCAAATACTTCAGTTAAAGTTTGTGTGGTGGAAATAGCCTCATCTAGACAAGATCAAAGGAAAACACTCTCATGACTTGGAAAATTATTTTCATTCTGTACCTCAGCATAGAAAGTACAGCTTTGAGATGAGGGAGGGTGGAAATGTGCTGCTGTAGCAGTTCAGGATGTCCCCTGCACTTTGCAGAAGCAGCAAGAGCCTTCTGGTCTCGGTTCCCCTTGGCTCCTCTGCACCTGGACACCCGCCCTGCTCAGCCTCCAGCCTTCCTCCTCCTCCTGCCATGGCCACTTTGGCACGGAGGCCAGCCCTCCACACTTGTCCCCACGTCCTGCTGCACTGAAATGCTGTTATATCAGGCTCTCCCTCCCATCCCTGCTTCATGCCCAAAGCACTGTTGAAGAAAAACACTGAGAAAGATTAATTTCTTTAACCTCCTTACTGGGGCAAGGCATGACCCTGGCTCAGCTCACCAAGGTTTGGACTGTTTCTCATGGGACGTGCTGCATGTTTACAGATGCTGCAGCTGCCTTCATACGCACCCAGCTTGTCTCTCTGCCCCATGCACGTGTGTCAGGACATACCATCTGTAGAGACCACAAAGGAGCTCACTTATCACTTTGTGATTAATCCTACAGATTTTAGCCCTTGGCCCAGCAAAACTCCACCACCACCATCTTAAGTCTTGGCCTGAACATACGTTGTAGATGCTATATCATCATCATCACCTCAATATGCCCAACTCAGAGAGAAGCCCAATGGTTTTCAAAAAACAAAGAAAGCAAGAAAGAAACAAAAAACAACTACCATGGGATTGTCTTGGAAACAAAGCATAGGTGACATCGGTAACCCAAGAAATTCCACAGATCGGAAAAAACAAACAGAACCAACCAAACAAAACTGAACAAACCACCCTAAACAAACAAACCACCTCAGAATTCAGCCCAGTTCTGGCTCTCAGAAAATCTGCTCCAGAAAGGTGATTTTAGTGGCTACTTAAAAGCAGAGCAAACTTCAGTTGTCAGACAATCTGCGCAGACGATTGAATTAGAGACGCATATTTATGCACCTAACAAGTTTGAATCTGCAGAAAAACCTGCTGGGAGCGATTTGAAAAGACTAATGAGACTTTTCCCATCACCGGCTGGGTATATTCTTCCCCTTTAAAGGTTTATGAGCATATCATTTAGTTTCACTACAGCTTTTGCAAAATCATTAATGAACTTGTGAAAACAATTAGAGAGATAAAAGGGCAAGAAATGCGTGTTAGCCTGAAACCTGTGATAATACAGAGCAGGCGAAGCAGAGGAGAATGCACTGCTTTGAAGGCATCAGACACAAAATCCTGATGTTTTATGGCTGTTAAAATTATCACCCCCTAGTTTTGCTCCTGCTAACCCTAAAGTGGAAAAATATCTTTGTAGAACACGATCTTGGAGACTCTGTTGCTTATTAAAACAGGAGGGACAGCAGAACAGCCTCACTAAACAGAAGATGTGAATGTCAGGCCCTATAAAACACACCTCATTAGTATCTGCATAAACTGAAAGGCAGAGGCATGAACACTATAAAGACTAGATCTGACTTCAATTTTTTGAAGCTACCTTTGAATAACTCCTAGCCAACTACATATTGCCAAACAAAATGAAATTTTAAAGGGAGAAAAGACCTCAAATCACAAACACAGTGCCATGGATGTCTTTTCTTACTTTGGGTGCACACAGGTTATTTTGGCAAGTAGACTGACCAAGTGCTGTCACCAGCGACTACACTGACTTTTTCCCCTTGGAAAGGCATCTTCTCCTTCTGTACCAAGCTAACAGAACTGACACACTCCCGCCCCACAAGTGACCCTAGCAGCACAAATATCCTTCAGCTTCAGAGACTGCAGTCTGTGTGCACCAGAGCTCCAAGCACCAGCACATCAGAGGCGTCCTGGTGCGGACCAAGGCTTGGGACTGAACGTACATTCCTGTCACTAGTGCAGCATGGGACTGAGCTGCACACAGGTGCCAACCTCACTCCAGCTGTCAAACTGCTTCTCTGCTTCCCCAGCAACTCCCGGCTGCTTGGCAGAGCTCAGCGTGTCTCCTCCAGCAAAGACAGTACCTGCTTTTCAGTGCCTGCGCTCTATCTGAAAGCATAAACCTCTTAAATTATATCTATCTCCGTTACGAAGGAGTTACCAATTAATTTCAGAGACTGCGCGGAGAACAAGAGAGAAGCTAATGACTGAATTCCTGCTAGAGTGACTAACCTGCTCCTCTCATAGCATTTTTCTCCTCTGTATATAAAGAGATACTGCAACTGAGCTTGTGCCTTGGCATTCTCCACACATTCATGCAAACGGTTTCTCTTCTTCACTACTTTCTCCAGTGAGTTTTCCAAAGCTCTCAGACATACAATTGCTAATTCAGAAAATGGAGACTGCAAGCTTCACTTCTTCCCTTTCACCTTGGAAACACTGCAAGTTTGGCCAGCTACGTGGCAAAAACATAGCTAAATATAGGTCAAAAAACCAGTGTCAATTCTTAGATGATTTGCAGGCTAAGTTTGAACACAAACTGCAATAGAAACTTGATGTCTCTGGGAAATTCTGAAAATCGAGTCCATTCTCCCCCTCCCTGCACATTAATGGCCTGCAACTGGCACATGGGATCACAGCCTGATGGCTTAGGTAATGTCTGAAAAGCATCTGGATCTCAGGAAGGGGAACGTTTTCAGTGTGGTTTCATTTCTGAAGTGACTAAGTCACTTTCAGAAATAGAGCCTGGCTGCCTCAGTCATACCATTATTTATAAGGGCTGGGCTCTCTTCTCCAGTAGCTATGGATAGTTCCAGTTAGGGACCAGAGTCCCAAAGCCTGAGACAAGTACAGTGAGCTCTTGGCTGTGAGTCAAGTCATCTAGCAAAAAAAGAAATGAAGACAAATGGCTAAGAGTCAACAAAAAAAAAGCAGGATGTTTTACCATCCCCTGCACCCACACTAACTGGACTGGGCTAAGCAGGATTGGTTCACAGCCCAGAAAAAGTACTGGAAACCTTGTCGATGACTTCAGTGAATTTGAATCCTGCTCAAAGACTCACAGGTTTTGGTGGTGAGTGAGAAATGCTAGCTGGAGTCTTCTGCCTCTGGGATACACTCCTAGGAAGAGCCACATTGTGTCTTTTCTGCATTGATCAGCATCTTGCACAGACCGCCCTCGTGCACATCAGCTGACACTGCAGTCACTGGTGTCACTCCATAAATCTGTGTGCTCCAATATTTACTCCACTATAGCAGAATTCGGCCCAGTCCCTGTGTCTGGCAGGGAAAATTGCTTTGAAAGGGTCTACACACTAGCCATTCCTCCTTTCCCCAACATGCTCCAGTCTCCTAATTGCTTTGTTTGGATTCTCCTCTTCTCATCCCTCAAACCTTCCTGATGGGAATAAAACACACAGTAGATGACAACTTGCAAGTCATTTTCACATTACGCCTCATAGCTGCTGCAGGAAGGTTATTGATATTGTTATTAATTCTTTCATTTCAATTTTCCCTATACATTTCTGCCCCCAGCAAACCCTCAATGAGAAATTATTTTCTGAACTGTTTCCAGCCTGCTCCTGATGTTGCTCTCAGATTGATCTGAAGACAGATAATACAGCTGTCATTTCTCAAGGCTCCCCTGCCATGCTTTGATAAAACCCAAATCGTGGTTTTGACGGTGCCAGATTTTACAAGCCTATTAAGCTGTCTCTGCCAAGTGATGGTTTTCCCTTTACAAGCTCTGGGCTGACACAGGGTTTCCATGCTCTCCGCAACATTTAACATCCCATCTCCGCCCAACCGCCTGCCATTTATTTATTATTTTTTAACCTGACTGCCATTACGGCAGCAGATTCAAATGAGGAAACCAGCACAGCCATGAGGAGCAATCACCTTATTTGTCCTCAAGCAGGGTATCAAGGAGAAGTGCTGGCACTTCAACAGATAAACATAAGCTCTGTAAATAATAAAGAATACATATAGATATATATACACACTAGAAGAATATCCTGCCTTCTGGTTCAGCTTTCTGTACTGTATTTTTCTGACACAAGATCTCCATTCACCAAAGTATTTAAGACACATTTCAGTTCCTCCTGAATCTCAGAAACTTGAAACTAAGAATATGCCCAAGCAGTGCACCGAAATCCCAGCAACCTTAGCTAGCACCAGACACTGCAGGCAGTAGAAATGTAAAACAGGTGAGAAGAACAAGACCTGTTATCCATTCCAGCTCTGTTTCATTGTTGTCAGACTTCTACTACACTGATGTACAAACTGGATCTTGCAGGTGATAACTGGCCTTGTCTGGTCCTCCCGGATTTTACTCATGTGGGTTACACAGCACAGGCGGGCAGACATTAACGTAACCTTTAACTGAACATTACCTGTAACATTACCCACTTTCTGAGAGTTTTCAAGGGGTTAACCAATTCTTGTGGTAAGTGGCCAAATAAAAGAGAGTTCATAGTGTAGGAAAATATTCATCATAAACACAGATGGCTCCTCTGGACAGCAGCACAGCCTGCCCACAGCAGATGGTTGCTTTGAATCACATTCAGTAGCTCCTCTCTGCAACTGCCTCTAAAAGCTCATACACCTAAAACAAGCAATCACAGTGGTACCCTACTGCCTTCATGGTGGGTACCAGACCCAGCTTCCCCTCCATGGTCCCTTACCCATCTGTACCTTGATGAACAGCAAAACCCCAGGAGAAGAAGCCAGAGCAATTCCTGTTTGCCCATTCTACTTAAACATAGCCAAGCCTTAGGAAATTTTCTAGCTGGGAATTTTTTAATATTGACAAACATCAATTGAGTTGAAAGCAAATTGTTGTGAAATGGAGGTGACAGGGAGACCTTTCATGTTTGCATGAGTGCTGATAACATGCAGACAACAGACCTGGTAGAAAACAGCAACCTGGCAGCCTGTGCCCATACCCACAAGTGTCATGTAGCTCCCAATCAGACCCGCTGTCTGCAGAGATGAGCACAGGCTTTGTTGGATTACTGCAGCGGAATACAATGCAAGCATGTAGATTTCAGAACCAAAAAGACAACGTTGTGCTTACAAGACAGAAAAAAAAAGGATTCAGAGAATAAAGTAACGATCTCTGCAGTGCTGATGACATTCTTGCATGACTGAAGAGCCAGGCAGCATGAGAGTGACCTTAACCTTGTATGTAGACCTCAGAACAGCAGCATCCAGAGCAAAATGTCAACTTTCAGAGAATGGGGAGATACTGAAAAGAGTTTAAATTAGAGCTGAAAGAGAATCAGGACCTGGAGAACAATTCCTGCAGAGACAGACATAAAAAATTTAATGTGCCTGAATAAAACAAAGGGTCAACTCAATTGATACTCACAGGTAGTTGCACATGGAAGAGCAAGCCAAGAGTAAGCCTCATCAAAATAGGACCCAATGGGCAGAAACTGTAGTCAAACCAACCCAGCTTTGACATAAAAGCTTGTTTCCCAGAACTGAAAGTAATTAAAACGTTGAAATAGTTTCCCTGGGGACATGGCAGTCTTCCTCACTGGGAAGTCCACTGGGAAGTATATCACTGGGTGATGTACTTTAATCTGCTTCATCTATCCCTACACATCCAAGTGTCCCAAATAGACATATTGCAGTGGTCCAGTCCCACATGGCCTGCCTCAAGGCTAAGGGCCTTTGGCTTACACATGTTCTGTTGTGAAACAATAGCCTGAAATCAAGGAGCTCCTTCTGTAGCCAGGGCTTGGCTCTTGCTCCCCTGGCAGGGCCTACAGGAACCTAGGGACCTCCAGACCACACCATGTCAGAGCTCCCAAGCTCTTATATTTAGAAATAGACACTGTGGTTTTTTGTTTGGGTTTGGTGGGTTTTTTTGAACTTTGGAATTTGCTGAAGAAAAAGGTATATTCAATAACTCTTGAGTGATGACAATTAGTCACACGGATTGCAGATCACCTCAGACACTGCCACCATTCTCTCCTTTTCTTCAGAACTTCTCTCTCATTAGGTGCACTCTCTAGAAACAGCTGCAGTACCAGCAATGCTGGGCCCAACTCTCTTTTGCTCATAAAAAGAGTAATCTCCAAAAGGCCATATTCTGGACAAAAGACCTCTGACACGGCAGCCCACCACAGGAAGGTAATCTCCCCTCCCAGCAGCATGCAGCCTGTGATCAGACTTCACCTCCAAGTCTGTCCAACAGGGGCTCCCCAGCTCTGCAATCACAGCAAAAGCACAGTACTCTGGACTGGCATGAGGAGAGGACAGATTGATGCAAGCATCTGTGCCATCTACTGCTAGCCCACTTAGATCATCTCCAAACAGTACACTGTGCCCGCATCATGGAACCATCCCATTTTCCTAAACACTATGGCAGTGTCTATCACTAGGATGATACTCCTCAAATGAACTGGTGGGACACCAGACCAGAAGTCTGTACTGTGAATAGCAAGACTATTATCTTCAACGTACAGGGTCAGGCAACACAGCTCACTTTAAATTCTTCCCTCCCAAGCATTCAGGCACCTGGAAGAGGCTAGTTAAAAAGCCAGACAATATTACTTGTTCATATGCTTTCCCATTCATTACACATACTTCCAACCAAGACACTTAACTCCAACTTGATAAACAATTGAGCCACGTTTACATTTGCTCCCAAGTCACTGACTCCCCAGCAACCACTTTAAGATGGCAAGAACACCAAGTTAAGTGGCATTAATTTTCCAGCATGAAGACATGAGGTCATATCTGCCTATTCTACTTCAGGTTTTCCAGTGCAAAAGTCAGCCATTTATTTTTATGCACTGCAGATGCCTTTCAAGCATACAGTAAGTTGTTTCCTTACAAGCTGGAAAATCTTGCTTGAAGAGATCTCTGTTCAAATTGTTATTTTCCTCAAGCTGGGTCAGGGCTTTCTGGCTTTGACCCAGTGAGAACAGCACACACGTTTTCCATGACTTACGTATTGCAAAGGCTCAGGTGTCCACGCTGGCAGATACAGTGCTCAAACATCCCCTCCTCTCCACCAGGTTGCTTCCTTTTCTTACCAAACTCTGTCCACAACTCTTCCCAACTTCAGGAGAGCAGAACCAGTCATGGTCCTCGCACGTGACTACACACGTAATTCTCCTATCTGACCCTCAAAACAATGTAAGGGGAACAGCCTGTGTCTTACACTGAGAAAGAGCTACAGGTGCACCAGGTACACTGTACAAACGTGTCTCTCAGGAGCACCCACCAGCGTGTGATATAACAATGCAGCCAATGTTGCTGCCAGATGAGTTCACCTGTCACAACTCACGGATCCTCGTTAAGCACTTGACCAGCTTGCAGTTATTTGCTTTTACAATGTCTCCTGCTTGACAACAAACCTGCCCGTGCTGCTGCTTCAAAGAAAACATTTCACAAATAGCCAGGCAGGGTTTTTATCTTCAAAGGAAATTCCCAGTGAGGCCACTGTTTCCACTCCACTACTCTCCCTCCACTGACACCAGGTGTCCACCCTCCCCAGCACGCATGGAGCAGCAGATGTGTGGCAGACCACATTGCATAATTTGTTAGATCAAGGTTAGAAAAAACAATAATAAGACTGCCTGAATGCATGAATAAACAGACTGGTTTAATTATGGGTATGCTTTGACAGAAAGAATTTCCCATTCAAGCTTTTGCAGTGCTCTCCCAGAAATAGAAGAGGACCCCAAGAATATCCACAACCATATGCTCACATCACCCCTGCTAGGTGAAGCAAAATCCATTTTTGCAGGGAAGAACCTCAAATGGGAATTTTTAACATTCTGCCTGCAGATCTATGGCACACAGTATCTACCAGCCCCACTGATCTGACAACAATGGAGTCCCATCTTGGAAAGTGACTCTTTCCATCACGGCCAGGCAGCACATTTCACCCATGTACAACGTTCTACCTAAAGCACCACAGTGCTTTTTTAAGTTTTACACTGTCATGCTATCAGTAGAAAAACAGAATAGAGGTGATTTCTACCTTCTTTCCATCCTCCTGGTCTGCCCTCCGATTATTCAGTAACTTGGCTGCAGAATGCAAAATCACCCTGTCTTTCCCAGCCATTTTCCTCAGAGCCACCCATAAACATTTGTTCCCATTTATCAGACATATCTACCATGCATTCGTAGTTCTTGCCCTACAGTCTTTACACCAAAGACAACAAAAAGCAATCAGGTGATGATAAAAGCATGTCTGTTGCCCTCTGGTTTGGTTCTGGAACTGACTGAGCCTAGAGAGCCTCCCATGGTGGAAATGGCCTTTCCTCTACAGCAGGCTGGTCTGGGCATGGGCCAGCTCCTCCAGGCCAGGAAGGCAGATATCATGGGATTAGCAAGGCAATTCAGGCACATTGCAAAGGCCTTCCAAGACTTTGGGACTTTTTGTGGTGTTGCAAATTCCTGTAGACACATAACACCAAGATTAACAGATATAGCCTTGGTTTATTACAAAGCCCCAAGGTCAGCCATCTCTAAAAGGCTGTCCCACCAAACTGCAGGAAAATTTCTCTGCCCCTTCAGGCACAGAGACCTGTGAGAAGACATCATCCCTCAAGTGATTTAGCTTTTATTCATGCTGCAATTCCCACTGGCCATCCCAAGTAGTCCCAGCATAGAAGAACAAAATGTCAGCCAAAACCTGACTATCTAGGCAAAGCAACAGAACCACTATTACATGAAACACCCAAGATAATCCTGCAGGGAAGGTGCAGCCCGAGTAGGAGCAAGCTCTTCAAAGTCAGTAAGTCTCTGGAAGAGTGCACACAATAAAGCAATGCAGTTCATCAAGAATTCAATCATCTCTCATCCTGACTTTACTGAGGTGCTCAAACAACATGGGAATGGAGAAATGGGAATGTGGGTCTACTGGAAAGTGAAAGAACAAGTGTAAGCTAGAGCAGTGATTTGTTTGGCATTTAGGGGCTGGATTGTGCTCCCACCCTTACATCAGAGATCTGCCTGGACCTTGTACTTCTGGGCAGACATTATTTGGTAGCCACTGCCACCTCGTGGCACCATCACCCACGGAGGGGCCCAGAGACAAAGTCAGAACTCCGTCACTCCCCATTACTTAGCCATGAACAACACAACATAAAACAAAGGAGCTCTCTGGACTGCACAGCAGCATAGAAGCAAGAAGAGACCAGACCGTGTGGTTTTCCCAGCTGGAACACCCTTGCAAAACATCCTCTGCTTAATTCCAGACCAGTTTAATTCAGCCTGGGGCTTTGACACCCATCCCTGTCAACACGTTTTTGCTAGCACAACAGAATAAAGCAGGTTCTGCTGCATTCAGAACACATTTGTTAAAATCTTTAGCACGTGGTAGAATTGCCCTTTAGAAAAGGGAAATCTAACATTTAAGAGAAGAATAAGACCTGGAGAGCCCTGTAAGTTTCCATTCTGATGGGCAGCTGAGAAAAAGCACCACTCCTACCACAAGTTGTTTGGGGCTTACTGGATAGTGCCACCCTGCAGGTAAGATGTGGTCTACATTATCCCAGCCACCCCTTAGCTGTCTCAAAAGCTGGTCCAACAGACATTTCCATCCATTACTGCTACTCACTAACAGATCAAACAGCAACAGCCCAGGCTTAAGGATTCAGACGCTCCGGGTCCAATTTGCATATAGGGCTGCAGCTGAAGGCCAATGTTTAGTATCTCCAAACTGTTGTTATGCCCTGACTCTTTCCACACAAACTCAAGGATAGGATCTGCCCATGCCACCATACAAGGACACTACAGTGTGACACTACATTATTGCCACTGAGGCAAGCCCTGGTTCTCCCTGCAGACCGACACCATTCGTCTATCCTCAAGATACTACAAGTTCTTTCTCGTGGAGAGAGAACAGCCCGTGTTACATTCTCAACTATCCTGAGCTTCCCTTTGCCATTGCTGGAAGATCACCTGACACATATTTGGTAGGACCTGACGTGGAGCCACTGTTTCCATCATCTGCACCCAGTCCTTTAGGCAAGGGTCACCACAAATTAATCCTGGCAGTACAACAGCTGAACCATTTCCTCTCAGGGCAAGTGGAACTTCCCCTCTGCAACTCCAAAACATAGCAAAGTTATTGTAAACACATGGATGAAACATACAATTTATATCCTTGAACACGCAACACTCACTTTAAGATGACTGGCAGAGGACAGACGGACCTTTTTGTACCTCAGGAGCTTACGTTACAAGCAGGTCTGGCAGCACAGGCAGAAAGTGGGCACCCCTGCATGAGCACACCTATAATTATCACTTCAAAACACCTTACCCAGACTCTCCTGGGGAAGCATTAGCAGGGACTCCCCCTCTCACTGCTGTGTGACCTCTGCCCATTGTCTGTAACAGCATTTACACTCGTCGTGGTCTTCCTTGCTCTGTGGGCTGGCTCCTGAAGTCTTTTCATATTTGGAATGTGTCAAGTAAATGGAAACACTGACAGGGAGAGTAATTTAAGCATCCAGGAGCAAAACTATCATTAAAACACTAGCAAACATAGGAACACATACTAATATTCTAAGGAACAATAGCCTATCTGAAAAACAATAGATAATTTTCTTCCGTCTTCTGCTCTTTTTATGGCTCATACTACCTGTCATAAGTAGCTATTAAAGAGCCCATACCACAGCATGAAAGAGAGGAGGGGGAACCCAAAATACACTACAAAACAGTCTCCCTCAAATTCTGCCCATCAAATGGAATTTAATCTCCAGCTGTCTACCATTTAAGAAATATCAAGTAAAATGGTGAGACTAGACTGCAAAATACCTTTTTTTGCCATTATACTCACCACTGAGGGAAAATATTTTTGATGGGGTGACCTTTGCATCGAGCTGCCTTCATACTGAAATGCATTTTGCAGACCATGAAAAAAGCGTCTCCTTTTGACAGCTGAATTCAATACACAAGAACTGTTTCAGAGAAGCTACTTTACAAACAGTGGGTGGCAGATGACAATTAGTTTTATTCTTCTATTATGGTACTGATGGGAGGAAAAAAAAAAATTATCACCATTAGTCACAGTGTGCTTGATACGACAACAAAAAGGGACCAGGGTTTCTCTGTCTTCTTTCCCATATTTTATTTTCCCTGCGTATCTGCAAGCATTACCATTTATTCCTTCGTACCCACGCACACACTCTTACTCTTCAGTCTGCTCCCAATTTTCTCTGCCTTTGCTTTAATTCAGACCTAAATATGTTAAATATTTAAAGATGTTAAATGCAAATCTGGGCAGCTTCCTGAGCTCTGAAAGCGTTTTGCATTGGTCCTTGAAGATCAGGATAAAGAGTTGAATCCAAGAAAGATGGGGATTAAAGAGGAGGAGGGGAAGAAAGAGAAGGAGCACAGAACAAATCCCACACCAGCACACGTCGGTCCCTCCGGTGCTTGCATCACCCTCGATCAGTTTCTTTCAAGGTATCACCTGAGCCTCACCTCGAAGCTGGGACCTTCCGCAGCCCAGCCCAGAGCCGTTCCTGCCCTCCAGGGACGCTGCCGCTCCCGCCCGGGCTCGGAGGTTTCCAGCCCTGATGGCTGGGCGGAAGGGACACACAGGGCACCGAGCGGCCACCACTCTGGAGACAGCGGCTGAAAAGCGAGAGGAGACTCAAGGGTTGCAGTGCAGCGGGAGCTGGGCACGGCTGAAAGCCCGGCAGCCGCGCTCCGTGTCGGCTTCCCCCGGACCCCCGCGGGGTTGGGCCAAATCGGGCTCAGCTGGGGGGTCCCGGCCCGGGAGGAAGCGGGGCCGGGACCCTGCCCGGCCAGGCCTTGGGCCGGCTCCCCAAAAGCTTCCCCCGCAGCGCTACCCTCCCCGGAGCAGCCCCAGAGCAGCCCCATCGCTGCGGGTGGCCCTGCGAGGGCAGCAGCCCCGGCCCTTGGGAACAGCAAACCCAGGCGTTGCTTTGCCACCAAACCCCCTGCCTTTGGAAGCACCGTGGAGCTCCCCCGAACCCCACCTACCTCTGCAGAAAGATGACCCCCGCTGACAGCCCTTGCCAGCTGTCTAGACCAAGCACCTTGGGTCTAGAAAGATCAGCGAAGTCCACCTGGGTCTTCCCGTCTCCTCCCCTTCATTCCAAATGAACTCCCCCAGCCCAGACCCTGCTCTGAGTTTTGGTCCTTGCCGGTGCTCAGCAAACCAGGAAAAGCCATGGCAGACGCTTGTTGCGTTCCTTATTCGCACACGTGCACACTGAATTTATTCTGTGGTGGGCTGAATTTGAGAACACTTTTTCAGTACCAGACAACGGGCTGGGCTTGAGTACACTGCATCTTTTTACTAAGAAAAGGACTGCTTTCACCACACAATCTGCAGGAAAGTGACTGTTTTCCTCAGCTTCGCAGACACCAGGTAAGACCAACAGAGCAGAAGCCATGAGGGCTGTAGACCTGCATTCAGCATAGGCCCAAGGTGCTGTGTGAGACACCAGACTTGAAGACTTTTACTGGGCACATTCCCATCCAGGCAAGCAAGTAAAAAAAGGGCAAGCAAAACCAACAAAAAAACCACCCTGTAAAGAAGTTAATTGGCCATAAATGAACACCAAAGTGGCAGCACCAGAAATGATGTTTCACAGCTTTGATTTTGTTTTTTCCTGAAGGTCAGGCAGCCCTTTGACTAATAAAATTTGAGAACCATAGCTGTAAAGTCTATTCCTGCCTCTTTTCTTTGTCTGCAGAATGTATGTGCATGAGTCTCTATTTCAGATATCTAGGGCCACGGATAACTCAAAAGATCTTCAAAAAGGATAAAACCATCCTTTGTGGCACAGCAGCTCCCAAACCATGATCTTGGCAGAAAATAGTGACAGTCATGTGTAAAGCTACACACAGCACACAAAAGGCAACAAACAGAAGTATGTGAATTCAGGCAACCATTGAATCATTTTAATATCAGCAGAAGCTTTGACAATGTGATTAGCATATAGTTAGGCAACATTTCTTTGCATTTAAAAATACCACGCCAACTCTGGAAAAGAGCAGCCACCAGCAGAGCTGGGGTGCTGCATTAGCCTCTGTGTGCCATTATCTGTGAGGAGCAAAAGGGCCCCAGGTGCTTCTTGGTGTTGTGGGAAATAGCAGATAGTTTATAGAGCAGTTTGATTTTTATGACAGCATAACAAATCCATCAAGGTCAGCCTGAAATAGTCACAAGACATAGGTATTCACAATATACACTGGCATTCTTTGATAAAAGGCTGTGCATCTCCTATAGTGCTTAAAAAGTTGATACCTATTTTTAAATGAAGGTCTCCAAATGACTGTTTAAAACCTGAAGTGGGAAACAATATTTAGAGCCCATTTTTTGTGGCTCTGATTTGCATGAGGCCGTGCTCCCACATAGCAGGGACAATAACGAGTTCCAGGGGCTGCTCCCAGCTCATTCCATCTGGCAGCACTGCTTCTCTGAGCCCTCACAGCCTGGTGGGGTTTGGATCTGTGCCAGTGAAAATCTTCCCTTCAGTTGTTTGGACTTTGGATGAGGACTGACTTGCACAGACCTTTAAATGTGAGCTTCAGCAAGATTTGCTGAGGAAGGCCAGTTCAGCACATGCTGTCTATTGAAGGTCAGCAGTTCAGGGATGAGCTTCAGCAGGCAGAAGCAGGCGCTGGCCAGGATCAGCCATTATCCTTCAGACAGACCATAAATTACTTTATCTTTCAGAATGGATGCTAAAAGCAAGGACCTGAATGACTCCTAGACTGAGAGGGACACCTGAAATCTGGACCTTTCTCAAGTCTAGGCAGGGGCTCTTCCCTGCGCTTTCTCCATGGCCGAGCACTGACACAGCAGCAGCCCGGCTGCAGCCCCATGCTCAGCCCAGTTCCCCACACCCCCATGTGCTTCCCGTATAATCTCAGTTGTTGTTCTAGGCAGACAGCTCTGGTTTTACTTAAGGCAATTCTGTGCCTTTCATTGTGTTTTTAATTTTCATTTCACCAAGATTCACTCCCACGACTCTGCATTCTGGCTTCTTCCAGCTTTTGTCCTTTATTTTTTCTGCTGGAGTCAGAGATGATTATCTCTAAGAAAAGAAATCTCAGCTGCATTATGTTGATGGTAAGTGCTGTTTTGCCTGCCCTGTCTGATTTTCCATGCAAGATGCTTTTCATATAGCTTCAAGTGTTTTATTATTTGCAAATTGGTTGCCACGTCTCCAAGTTTCTCTTTCTCTGTTGCAGAAAGTGCCAGCATTGCTGTAAGGAAGGGACTGCATCCTCTGGGAGACCTGGAGAAGCAATCAATTGAACCTTTGAGAGGACCACAGAAACGTCCCACAAATGCAGGCTGCTCTGGTGTGCCATGACCCCCCCCTCAGTGGTGCTGCAGTGTCTGTGTGCCCCAGGCAGCAGGGACCTTTATGTGCCAGGGCACAGCTCACCAACGGGATCACAGACTTCCCAGCAGCCAGCACATTCACGTGCTGGTACACAAGCATCTTTGACAGCATGTTCTCCAGCATGACATGGGGATCCTCAAACCATCACTTCTGCTGCCAGCGCTGGGAGATGCCCAGACAGCAGGGAAGCACTGCTGAAGCCCAGGACTAAAGACAGATCCTGATGCCACTCAAAGTCACTAGGAGCTAGACTTGGCCAAGACTGTCCTTCTAGAGCATCATCTTCTCCATGACAGGAGGCTTCTGAAGATGCCACATGAATCTCCAACCACGACTAAGGTCTGCAGAGAAGCATCTTCCTCCTCCTTTCAGGCAGAGAAGATAGGTTTTCCCCAGCCTCTCCAGCAGCACTCTGTATTAACCTTCCCAACATTTCTTTCCCAGCACTGTTGCTGCCTGCTTGTGCTTTGGACCACCAGTTCTCACCTGCTTCTTCAGACACCTTTCGCAGGCCCACAGTGGCCTCACTGGTCCTGTGCACATATCACACAGGCCCTGGCAATACCATAAGCGCTCTCACAACACTTACTGCACTAGCACCCAAAGCTAGAGGAGCAAATAGCCCTGTAAGAGAAGGCAAGAACATAAAAACAGGATCCCCTCATTGTCACAGGTCACCAGCAGCCACAAAGGGTCCAAAAAGGTCCTTGTCCCCTCAGCTGGCCGTGCTGTCCATGCCCTACAGGGAACACTTGTCTGACTTCAGCCAAGTCAGTGCTGTAACCTCAGCATCTGAGTTTTTTCCTCCCTGCCTACTTGTCAGGTCCCTCTACTGACAGAAACTACCTGCTCGTCTCTCAGCTCTGCAATTCCTTCCAGCATGCTGAAAACCAGCAGGTCTGTGCCCATACACAACCCTCACACTATAGAGCATCCCATAGACTTGTGAAATATTATATAGTCAGGGCAATACAACAGAGCAAGCACTACTGAAAGCCACTGCTGGCTCAGCACTTTTATTTTCAATCAAAGCAACATTTTTTATTTTTTGTAATAGCTTTTCCTCCTTTGGCATTTTCATTAGAAGACTATCAGGAAAAAAACCTCTCAACAGTCCCTGAGTGAAAGTTATAAGTATCCTGACACCTGGTAATGAGATATTTCAACCTATGGCCTGGCACTTTTACAGTATTTCTAAACCAGCACTGAATCAAGTGGACTTAGAAAGAATGGAAAGTTTGTTACTCCCAGGCATATGTCTTAAGGTTTTTCATCTTCTATTTCAGCAATGGAAGAACACAGTACAAATAAGGCAGGCAAATACCTGGCAAGTAAATACTTTTGCCACAGTATAATTATTCCCCTCCACAAAAAGGCTTCCAAGACGGCTCCTGACACAGTGCTCAGCATTCACAGCCAACCTGAGGAGCTCTTGGCTCCTCATTTGAAATGTCTCCTGATTTTCCGTCAGGAAACAGCTCAGACAGTTCCTTTGTCCACCCCGTTCTCTGCCCTTTCCCAAGCTGCTTTGCAATCCACCAGCCTGTTTTACTCAAAGTCTGAAAAAGGACAGTAAAGGTCCAAGATTGTCCATTTCCACACGTTCTTACATTAAAACATAGGTAGAGAGGATGAAAAATCTTATTACTGTTCAAAAACAACAACTCAAAGATGATGCCCGGCTGAACCACTCGAGTGCTAAGAGATTTGTCCAGAAGCTGTTTCAGTGGGACCCTTGGCCCCATGCTGGCTGGGAGCCAGCGTCTGCTCAACACATGGACCCTCAGCAAAGCTTTCCCTACCTCCCTTGCTCCAGAAACTTGGGGAAGAAACGGCGACCATTGTGGGAAGCCCTCACTGAACTGGTCAATGCTGTTAAAATTTCCACAGGCTCTTACTCTCTAAGGGCAAGAAACCCCAAATGCAATTAAATGAGAAGGGGCAGGGCAGCAGCGGGGCTGCCAAACCCTGACACAGCCAGCATGACCAAACAGGCTTGAGGCGAGCGAGCAACAAGCACCTCCCTGCAGAGCCTCCAACACCACTCCAGCCAAGAGCAGCGGGTATGGGGGCACCTGAAAGCATCTGTCTCACAAGCACAAGAGGAGGATGAGCAGGTTTCCACCAGCAGAAAGGCAGGCAACCTGCACATTCAAGCAACCAGGCTTATCTGCATCACCAATCCGCACTTGGAGCACCAAACTCCTCAGAAGACAATAAAGCTTT